>RJWT010043879.1:0-11875 GCA_004365215.1 Cuniculus paca
GGAATTGAACTCACAACCTTGTGCTTGCCAGGCAGGCACTTAGACCACTGAGCTAGATCCCCGGCCCTGGTCTTTTTGAGACAAGGTCTCACTATGCCATTCAGACTGGCTTTGAGCTCACTCTGTAGCCCACGCTGATGTCTAACTTGCAAGGATCCTCCTGTCTCAGCCTCCCGAGAACTGGGATTACAGGCATGAGCCACCATGCCCAGCTAAGGACTTACTTTTTATAAATGATCTGATTCCTCAAGGAAGATATCCTTGCATTTTCTGATTTTTTGGTTGAACTTAGTAGAAAAATTCAAGTAAGTATTTCTTGTACACTAACATACTTCAAATGGGCTAGACATTAAAATAATTAAATAGTAGTTAGCAATGTTTTATCTCTCAACTTTTTTGGGAGTTGATTCTAGACTCTTTAGAAAATGTTATGGAATTTTAATGGAAACTTTCCAGAAAGATGCATAAACATATGTATACATAAAAATTTTCAGAAAATTTCAGTGCTTGGAGACTCCTTAAAGCCATCCCATGAGAGGAACCTCTGTCCCGTGGCTTGAGATAAACAATGTGGTTTCATAAAAGCACTTGGGAACCTACTGTGGATAGTTTTAGCTGATCTGAGAATTAAAAGGTCAACACATTTCATCCTTACTGTAAAATCATTAATGGATTAAAAGATACACAACCGAGTGGCTTTCTCCTAGGTACTCTATAAATGTAGAGGAAAAATGGGTCCTGTTCTTTGATAATTTCAAGTCACTTTAACCCTTTTTTAAAACTTTTGGTCAAAATTATCATTCTGGAATTTTCCCTTTGACACTGATATGTTAGTTCCAAAGTTCTTTGCAAAACTTTGCAAAGAAGCCAAGATACCTTTGAAAATGGATACTGGGGTTAAGAAAAATGATTATGTCTTCTTTCATGTCAATTTTCTACCTTGTCAAAAATGTAAGAGATGAGTTAAAGAAAAATGTAAACAACCTCAATGCTTACAATTTAAAAAATGTTTTAATTTTACTTTTAGATATTAAATATATTTCTTTAAGAAACAGTATAAATTTTCCCCCCATAAAAGCAAAGAATTTTTTAAAAAAGAATTCTTTCTTAATATCTAGATGACAAAGTCTCAAGATACACACAGTTGTTTCTTATTATGGCTTCCCTGGAAAACATTTCTGGGAAAGCACAATTCCCAGTCATTTACTTTGTTTACAACAGACAAAACTGCTTGTGTGGTATAAATAGGAGTCTGTCCTTAAATGCTGCTGAAAAATAAAATGCAACCATGAAAAGGAGTCATTTCCTGCCCTAAAGGTGGCTTAAAAAATTCCTAGCTCCTTTAGGAATAGAACCAAAGCATAAATAATAATTATCAATTGCCCCACAATAAAAGACTAATTTTATAGAAAAAAAAAAGCCACATATTCCCAAGAGGCACTCACAGTTGTCAGCCTTACGTTTTCTTATCCTGCAAGATTATGAAACCCTCTTTTGTCTCCCTGTGTTTGTGATGTATATCTATAACTCGTTCTTGTTCATGCAGATAAGTCTTGCCTTGTCTTCCTAATTGCACTTTCAAAAGCAGATTCACAGTTGTTTGACTTTTGATCTGAGTAGCAGCGAGCTCGACCACCTGCACTGTGCATGAGCTGTTACTGAGCTTGCTTTGTCCCATCTTCTAACACAGCAAGCCTTTAAAAACTGATGTGTGAATATGCTAATTTACAATGTGAGCGTTCAAACAAAATATGGTGATGGTAGTTGTGGTGGTGGCGGTGGCAGTGGCAGTGGCAGCAGCAGAAGAAGGGGTAGATTTGTGAAGGGAGAAGCCCTAGCCCTTGGTTTATAAAGTTCAGCTATTGTTCACTGCCTCTGGCATTTAATGAAACAGATGTGAAAGGCCTCCTTCAACTTACAATGGAGCAGACAGTGGTATAATGGTGCGGGGGGGACTGGAATCATAAAATGTTGTTTGGTGATGGTATATGTTAATAAATAGCCATTTACAAGGGGGACTGAGGCCTCCATTACTTGTTTATAAGGAAAGCCTAGGGCTCCTTCCTTCTAGTTAACAGCTCAAGGCTGTGTTCAAAGAAGGCATTGATGGTGAAGGTAAAGTGCTCCCTTCACGCTCTACATTGCATTAAAGAATGGCAAGTATCCTGGGAAAAAAGGAAAATCATAAAAGAAACGTGATTCAGGAATTAGGTCAAACTATGGCTCAGAACTGAGAAAAATAAGATATTTTTCTATTGTGATTAAATAATGGACAGAAATATTCTATTGTGAAGTTACATATAGATACACACACACATTTACAATACCTGGGATTGACCCCAGGACTTCACACATGCTACGCAAGCATTTTACTACTGAATACAACTCTAGATCACACATATTTTATCTATGAATGAACATGTTTATGTGTATCTGAAGTGTGCTCCTACAAGAGTTTCAAATAAGTGCTATCTATATGAACCTAGATAACAATGTTGAAACCATTCTTGGCCATTCACCCATGATATTTCACTGATAAGCTCTCTAACTGGTAACACAACTCTGTGGTAAATGCACCAAGGTTCCTGACCACAAGCAGTTTACAATCAAGAGAAGTGGTGCTAGAACGACCCCTTCTCCTTAGGCCCGGGAGTGTGCTGTCGTCACACTCTCATGGCCAGTTCCTCAATAGTTTATCAAGAGCCCTCACGTGTGGCAAGAAGGCCTGCTTGGCCTCAACTAAACTTATTTTCATTCTGCAAAACTGGTCCCTCTTGCTGACTGCCTTGCTTTCAAACAGGAAATATTTGAACTGTCTATGAATCAGTACAGGAATCTGTGGAAAGTTCATACTTTGAGAATATTAAAGTAACTCCCTGGCTTTGTTTTATTTTTTGCTAAACCGTATTTCCTCCCCTATTTATTTCAGCTAGTTGTAGATACTGAGGAGAGCTGTATGTAATACCTTTGGGGATGAAATGGGACATGAAAATGATCTGGAAGAGAAATTAAGACATGGCTGCCGAGAACTATAACATAGGCAATGCCTTGCGAGAAGTGCAAACCACTGTGAAACACCAGAGTAGACCTTTCTGGCTGCAAGGCTGAAGGCTTGAAGGGAAGAGTGGCATTTCATCTGAGATTCAGAAATAAAAGCTTATCTGGGATACTCTAAAGATAACATCTTTTTTTTTTTGCAGCACCAAAGATAAAGATAACATCTTTTTTTTTTTTTCATAACCTCACACTTGCCAGGAAGGCGCTTAGGCCACTGAGCTAAATCCCCAGCCCTTGTCTTTTTGAGACAGGGTCTCACTATGCCGCTCAGATTGACCTTGAGCTCACTTTGTAGCCCAGGCTGGTCTCGAACTTGCAACGATCCTCCTATCTCAGCCTCCTGAGTGCTGGGATTACAGGCGTGTGTCACCAGGCCCGACTACATCTTTTTTACCCACCCAATATCTCTTCCACTTTCACAGAAAGCTCTCAGGGTCTTCTGAAAGAACTTTGCTTTGCCCATTCTCAGTTCATTTATCTATCTCCAGCATCAGGTTTCCTTTCTAGAACATCAGATCTTAGATCAATAGTATTTTTATCCAATTAGAATCTATCAGAATCAACATGATTCCATGCTATGACTTTCGGTGGAACTCTTGGAAAGAAAAAAATTGCTATATTCAATATCTGTCATTGAGAGACTGGCACAATTTTGTTCCTGCAAGAGCCCTGATAAAGGACAGAACCCACATATAAGAGATCTGAGAAGAGGAAGGAAAAGGGCAAGACTCAGTACTGATGACATTATTCAAACCCTTAGATTCCACTGTGTTTGAAATCACTTGTCGCCTTGGTCTATTCCGTTATGTGGAAGCAATATATATCCCTTTTGTGTGCACATAGCCAGTTTGATCTGAAGTTCTGACACATGCATCTAGAAGATTCTGACTAATGGGGTAGCAAGTGGAGAGCATCCTAGGTAGAAGTCACAAAGCAAAGAGAATTAGTGGAGTTGAACTAGCTTTGGAGATGGAAAGTAGTCAGCTTTGTTAGGGACCTAGTGTCTGTCCAAAGGCAGTAGTAACCCACAAAGCTAGAAGTTCATTGGCAAGTCTTGGAATGAGACTAAGGAGGACACACTTGTGTTTAGCAGGTGACAGGGACTCACGGAAGGCTCCTCAGCAGAGAAGAAAGAGTGCTAGCTTTGTACTTTAGAAGGTAAATTGGCCAGTCATATTTAGAAGGACAATAAAGGGAGAAGCAGAGGCACAGAGACCAGTTAGGAGGCTCCCCTTCCTCAGCCATCCACAGGAGAAGGAAAACATCTAGGCTTGCATGCAGTTCAAGTAGTGTGGCCAAATGAGAGCACCAGTGGAAGAGAAAACCGTAGCTCTATTACAGAAACCAGGGTACCAGGAAATAAGTATAGGGTTTTATTTTTAGTAATTTTTAATTTTATAAAAACTAGTAGGAAACTCTGGGAAAGGAAAAAGAAAATTTAAAAGCACCAACTTAAAAATAATTAACATAAAATATTAACATTTGGTTTAGTTTTTGTTTCCAAGGATTTTCCTTAAAGCAATGATGCCAATAACTAGTATTTCAAGAGCCTCAGTGTCTTTTTTGTCAAGTACAGTATACCTTGATTATACTGTACTATAATTTTTGCTGATTGTACTGTACAGTACAGTACTGTAGTTTTATGTTCTCTTATATAGTACAGTACTGCAGGTAAGAATTCTGCAAATAAAAGCAAAGTCATCAGGCTGTAGTCTCCTTTGACAATTTATTTGTTCTGAACATTATAATGTACATACTATACACTGTTCCTCATCTAGGAACCAATCCATTTAATGATGTAATTGCAGGACTGGAATTCAGTTATTAAACAAGGAGTGTCTGTATTTAATTTTTTTTTTTTTTTTGAGACAGAGTCTCACTGTGTAGTTGAGGCTGGCCTTGAACTCACTATGTAGCCCAGGCTGGCTTCAAACTTGTAGCAATTCTCATGCCTCAGCCTCCTGAATGCTATTTTTAATGTTATTAAAGAAAAACATAAATAAGAAAATATGAAGTGACTGTTTAGTTTGGTAAAAAGTACACATCACCAGTGTTTGTCTTAAAGAGGTCACAGGATAAGGGCAGTAAGTTGAGTATATGGGAATGAATTTGGACACACAAAAAGGACTAAGATGTGTAAAAAATATGCTTGTAGCATTAATTTAGTTTAGAACTTAAATCTGTTAAGTTCAGATACTAAATCTGCTAATTCAATAATTATATTCTGGAAGAAGAAGCACTCGATTAAAAGTTGAAAAATAGCTTAGAGCTCTTGTTACACTAATTTCAGGTGAGGATCCTTGTTTATTAGTAGTAACTAAAAGAAACCAAGGAGAAGCAAAGAAATAACAGATAAGAAAACAGAAAAAGAAAAAGAAAAAGAAAAAAGTGAAAATATAAATGCAAGGCATTGTGAGAGAAGACATCTTTTTCAAAGCATAAAAATTAACAAATTTGCAAGGACATTTTTTCACTTAAGTCTTGAAAATTTTCTTGAATTTTAGACATTGTAATCTGAACAGTTAAAATAAAAAGTTTTCTCAGCAAAATGGGAGGGGATAAAATTTTAAAGAAGTTTAAACATCTAGTCATGAGAATAAGTCTGCATGGGGAGTAGAGAGTTTTTTGAGGTGTTCTGCTGCCTTATTTTTCATGTTTCTATTTCTTTATTTTCTGTGGATTTTCTAATTATTTTGCTGTGAAATTTTGTTTTATTTTTTCATAGCAATAAGAAGGGTGCTTTTTATATTTTCTTTATTAATATCTACTGGTATTACATTAAAATAAATTTAAAAAAAGGACAGCCTTCATTCCAAAGTGTGGGGCAGCAAATAAGTCTGTTTATTTAAAATGTATTTCTACAGTTTACAGATCTTGCACTGGTGTTTCTGGCATATTTACCCTCAGGAATCATTTTGACAGTACATTTAAGTTTTCCAGATGTTTTACCTGTCATGTTACCAAAGCAACAAGGCCATGTCTAAAATGTAAAATGTGATAGCAATGATAGGTGGCAATTATTCCCCAGGATGACTTGGAAGTAGTGCTAACAGAAATACACATATTAAATAGTGTTGTGTGGACAGTGGGAGCAAGCTCAGCTGCACTTCTTACACGTGCTATGTTTATGTTTCAGGTAGTCACAGACAACCTCTAGACAGTTCTGGGAGTAAAGAATACCACACTCATCCTGGAAGGAGGAACAGAAATCACTTTTGAAGGAAACATTCTGTGGAAGTAGGAAATATACATAGTGTAGAGAAGAGAAGAAATTACTTGATACTGAGGTCGTCATATAGAAAAAGTATTTTAAAAATATACACATCAATTCTTTCTGTAAACCTTTTGTCAACATATGCTACATAGTTCACACATAAAGTTGTAACACACCCTCTGAATTTTTGCCAATGGGGCTCTCACTTCAGAAACTTCTGGGACAAATATACTATTACTGAGCAATTATTTATCATTACCAGGGGTGAAAGGAAATAGAATCATGATTTCTTTTTTTCCTAACTAAAAATCTTTATTTCATTTTCACTGATTACTAGAACTTTTTGATCTAATAAGACTTTGAGTCAAATGTAAGAAACATATTCATACATACACACACAAACACACCCATGGAGATATATGAAGAGAAAAATTTAAGCCTTCTGGTGATACGACACTTTAAGACAACCGATTATAATATCAGATTTTGTGAAAGTTATTGAAAAATCAACTTCTTGGCCCTAGTTACCACGCAAATGTTCATTTGCTTCATGGTCATTTTATTATCTGAATTCCGCTTTATTTAAACTCTGTGTACAGAGTCAGGAAATGAACGCTTTTTCCCTAGGTAGCTCTCTATCATATGTCAAGATAGAAGAAAAATTACTTCTCAGAAAATCAGTTATAGCTTCATTGTAATGTCAAGTTTTACTATTATAATTTAGAGTGGGCCAATTTTCTCCTTTGTTTGCTTTCTTTTGGTAGTATAGCACATTTGCATGAAAAAGATTTCTTTTTGACTAAATCAGTTGCTATTTCACTAATCTGCATACTTTAGTTCCTTTCAAAACCTGTTATGTGTTACATGATTCTATAAATCATCTATTATTTTACAAACTTGAACCCAAATATCAGTTATATATCTATTTAAATCATATTGTCTATTGATTGTTTTCCTACTGTCTTTTCAAATGGTCAACAGGATTAATCAACGATGTAGAATCTTAACTGGGTACGGTGGTGCAAGCCAATAATCCCAGCACTCAAGAGGCTGAGGTAGTAGAATCCTTGTGAGTTCCAGGCCAGCCTACTACATAGTGAGTTCAAGGCCAACTTGGCCTACATAATGAGACCTTGTCTCAAAATAAAATAAAATAAAATAAAATAAAATAAAATAAAATAAAATAAAATAAAATAAAATAAAAATAAATGATTGTAGAATCTTTAATAGCATCTTTGAGAATTAGGTAATTTTGTGAATTCCCACAGTACATTTTTAATGTACACATTTGCTATTGCATTGAAGCATTCTGAAGGCAAAGATGAATGTGATTTCATTTCAGGATTCCCCAAGTGAGAGGTTATGCCATGCCCCTGCTGTCTAATCTAAAACTGATAAACACTGAAAAATTAAAAACAACCCATAAACTTTTTAAATAAAAATAATCTCTTGGTTTGGTACACTGTATTTATTCTCAGTCACACAGAATTTAGAGTAAGATAAAAGACATATTGTATGTAGGTAAATAAATACAGTGCAAGAAGAGGACATTGCTTTTACACATTTGTGAAGGTGATAGATGAGCACATGGTTCAATATTATACTGTTTCTTAAATCAGAAGCACCTGTTGACATGTGGTGGAACCACAGTTTTGTTAAGAACAAGAGTAAAGAAACATGGCTTGTCTTTCTGAAATAAGACCTCATCAGTGCTGGGAGCAAGTGCCGTGTGAACAGTAGGGATATAACCAAGGATGCAAAATCAAAATATTAAATCAAAAACTCTGATACGCAAATAATGAAATAAAGGAGTAGGCAAGCGATTTTCTGCAGTTTTCCCAAGTCCAAAATATAACGTATAACATGTGGGTCAGTAATTGGAAATAAAACCAAAACCACTGCTATGCATTTGGTTCCCAAAGACCCAGGTAGGTTACAGCAATGATAAAAATACCTGGATATCCCAGCTACGCCCAGTGAAAAACACTGTCACATTTATACATACAGGTGGCTGGAAGGGCTTCCTTGCCTAAGACAAAGCAAGGTAATATCCATCTGGTGCTCCTTATTTCTGCTCAAATCCTACATAAATCCTAAAAGGAGGTAAGTCAGTGACTGACTGAATTACCTACAAAGAGAAAGCAGAGTAGATTTCACCAGAGTAATTTTCTTCTCTAGGCTTCAGAAGTCACTGTGTTAGTATGGTTTCCTTACAGCTAGAAAGCTCAGTCAAAGGTGGTAATAGTTGTTTGTGCTTCTCCCCATCTAAATGACTTGCAAATTTATTCAAACATAATATGAGGGGATGCTTTATTTGTTGAAGTAACTGTCTGCAGTGTCCTGCGCTAAAGGGTGAGGTACATCAAGCAGAAACATGGGCAGAAATATATTGGTTTAGAAACTCATAAATCCTTATTTGAATCTGCCAACTGGAAAGCTATGTAGAGCCTGAATAAACTATTTTTCCTAAATGCTACATCTGATTAAGCCATACCATTAAATGACAGCTGAACTTTAACATTAATACGATATTATTGAAATAACCACATGATTTTTTTACACTAAAAATGATGAATGATTTCTGGACAGCTCAATTGACATAAAGCAGGAGGATTCTTTAATGAGATTTGGCAAAATGGAGACATATGCAGAATATTCGTTACAGCTCACATCGCTGGGGCCCTCCCTGGAAGCTATAGAGGTTTTTTCCTCTTTTTTTTTTTATTGTCTTTAGGCACTGAAGCATTCCTTTCGATCACAGTTCCTTCTCTGTGGATCCTCAGTTTTTATGAGGTCATTTACATATTACTCTTAATCAGAGAATTTGGTGGTTTGTGGTCCTGAGTTGGGACAACTTATCCAGGAAAACGAGGGGCGGTAGAGATACTCTGCTGGCAGTATCCCAGGAACTTCAGGCTCACTACTGATCGGCTGATAGACGAATCACATCAGCCTTGAAGATGGAATAATTATACATTTAATTGGTTCTTATGTAATAAACCTCTAGCACAAAAATCATAGCTTTAGCAAATTCCTGTATATGGGTATAGGATCAGAGAAGGCTTTTGTTATTTTTAAACAGTTATCTCTATAATATCAGCTACAAAGATTTTCTTTTTTCAAATTCAGTTAAGCTCTTCAGTGGCCATTCTTGAGATTTCTCATTAACTTTTCCATACACACTTCCAAGCTGGCATCATCATGCTGGGTGACAAATAATCCTCTTATTTAGAGGGTCCTCAGTGTAAAATAATTCTGTGCTGAATATACTTATACAGAATATTACCTATGTTCATTCATTTATCTTTTTATATTCTCCCAAATATTTTTCATCAAAGTTGAGTTACATATGTAAAACAAAGGTTTGTTTGCTGGTACATACTAATTTAGATCATTCAGATAATCCTGACATTTTATAAATCATCTTAACTATAGATGCTAAATGAAAACATTTCCCTGAACAATGTCCCTTGGAGAAATGAAAATGAGGCAACAGAGAGCAAAGCTGATACCAAGTATGCTCCTGACGTCGGTAGGCCTATGCTCCCTCTATCCAAACAGAAAATACAGTCAGTCTGCTCCTGCCATGGGGCCTTCCTCAGGCTATGAAAAAATACTTCATGTCTAACCCTAATTTTTCCATAGCTTGAGGTAACCCTCCTAGCTCAAGCCTTCTCTCTAATCTGAGCTACTCAGTATGTGTCCCTATCTAAACAAGAGTTAAAATCAGTGCTCTGTTATTTCAAAAGGGTCTTGATGTAGGGTACAAAGAGCAGCAGCTCATAAGCCTGTAAAATTTGTTGTTGCAACTGGATGGAAAAAAAAAACCGTTAAAAAAAAAAAAGAGAAAAGAGAGACAGGAAGACTGTTTCCTACCTTGCTCTTACCTTCGTAACATCCCTGTCAGAATCCTGGAGCTTTTCCCCAAGTTTGCATCTGTTTCCCGAAGCTAGAAGAAGAAAAGCGTGGTTAAAACAAAACAAAATGAAACAAAGTTTCATGCAATTATATTATTTCTAATGCATATGGAAAGCAATGATTTTATATCACGACAGAAAATCCAAATAATACAAAATGCTTACATGCACAAATACAAATACATTTCTGACACTTTCATAAACTGAAAAATTTAGATTCAGAAAATGACATATGGAAGATAATCCAAGGAGCTTTAAAATGGATACTTGAACTGGATATAAAAGCAAATGTCTTGCAAGCTGACAAAAGTTCAATATATGTCTGATAATTGATCTGTAATGCAGAAATATGCAAAAGCCCTAAAAATAAAAACAAATAAAATGAAGCAAGGAAAGACAAGATGTTAGCATTTTCAAGTGCTTGCTATGCAAGGCTGAAACACTCCTCAGTCTCCCTCAGTGACTTTCTTCTCAGCCACAGAACTAAATAGAACATCTTACCTGTGGGCATTTGAGATGGGCTTGGCTTCTACTTGTCATTGCCTACCCTTTCTTTGCCTCTCTGTAGTCTCTGCATCCTTGTTCACCCCAGTCACGTTTATACATATGTACTTGTATCTCTCGTATGTCATCGTTACTGTCTGTGTATGTACCAAAGAGCTTTTATGTCTGCTCATTTACTGAACATGTAAGACTTGTATCACTTGTACTTACTCTTTCACGTGCTCGCTGTATCTTTTCTCTGTCATGACTTAGGTTTTCCAACATTTCTTGGCCAATCTGTTCTACAGAAAAAAAATAAAACCTGTGAGAAAAACATTTTGGGGTACATATGAGAATAACCTTTGCGATGATGACTGGTGTAGAATTGAGGTTAAAATAGTGTACATGTCCATCAGGCATATATTTTAATTCCTGCATGTGAAAAATACAAACAATATATTGAACATAACCAGCACTGCAGTGACGATTTGGCAGTGATGTGACATGCCTGGGACCACTCCAGCACACCGCAAGCACAATGGTCCATTACTTTGTCACAGTGGAATTTAGGGTTTGTTTTGCAGGTTAAAGGCGATGTTAATGTTTTGGCATCTTTTTCCCTTCATTATGACTATGATTTACTCATGGTAGTCAATATCGATTCAATTTACAATACTTATGTGTGTGTGTGTGTGTGTGTGTGTGTAACTAATGATTAAATTCAGGCCCTCTTCACTAAGTTATAGCCCCAACTCTTTTTTAATTTTTAAATTTGAGACAGGGTCTTGCTAAGTTGCCCAGGTTGGGCTCAAACTTGTGAACATCCTCTCTCAGCTTCTCAGATGCTGGGATGACAGGTGTGCCCCACTACACCCTGTTTTGATTCAGAGTAACTGTGATTTTACCATAGTCACCCTGCATAGAGACTCCTCATAGCCTTGCCTACAGCAGCTTATTTGAAAAGGAACTATCTCGAGGTTTCCACTCTCCCAGAAGCAAAGGTAGCTTAATGTGTCATTTAGCTGCTGCAGATTACTGAGTCTAGTTAAGGTGGGGTGAATTCCTTAATGAGTAGTTAAGGAAGCTTAAGCTGAAGATTGAGTTTTCATCCAATGCCAAGCATTTATACTAATATAGAAGTTTAGCATATTCACAAAAAAGCCACACTGCTGAATTCCAGTGGTCTTCCTCTGCAATGATCACC
>RJWT010043880.1:0-11865 GCA_004365215.1 Cuniculus paca
CTAGATCCCCAGCCCTCAGACAGACACTTAGGTGTAGCGCCCAGAACCTGCTGCTTGTAACCCTAATTCTGGGAAGCGGTCCCCTGACAGGAACTGTGCTGAGCGTTTCCTTGGCCTGTGCTTTCCCAACACAGGGAGCTTTTCTTGCAAAGAATGCTTAAATATTAAATTCATTGCAAGTCCACACTCCCATTACTTGAACTCACAGAACCAAAGAACATTAAGGCTGGCAGGTGTTAATGAAACCTTATTTTATAGATGAGGAAACAAAGGCTTAGAGAGAAATACAATGTCTTCTCTCTCTATATCTCAATGGTAGTTGCCAGTACAACTCGAACAGAAACTAGAGCTTTCCATTTCTAGACTATCAGCTTGTATTTAATGCATTAATTTGAATTGTCATGGCTCCAACGCTGGCCTTTCCGCAAATGGCTGGCTCAAGTTCTGTTGTTCAGATTTCCTCTGGGCTGCCTGACTCATTTTGCCTTTATCTTTCTTTTTCTCTGTCAATATTTGGGAGCTTCATGGTCTGTCCATTACATGTGTGTCAGAATTATTTTTCTTTAAGTGCAAATCTGTAGCCTCTTTCCACCTTCAGAATAAGAATCTCTGAGAGTGCTACCCAGGACCAGTGCCCCCAGAAGACAACCGCCTTACCTGGTGGAATAAACCTTTTTTCTAACCTTTTATTCTTTCATGAGGCTGGAATTCTTCCTGTAGTAAATGTGGTGCTGAGTCGCTTCCCAAGACTAGAGCCCTGCACACCGCCTCTCACATTTAGTGTAGGGATGTTTGTTTGTTCTGGAATCCCTTTTATCACACTTTACCTATTGATTTAAAATGGTGACTTAATGTTTTCGAAATCAGGCAGGACATTATAATCGATGCTTAATATAGGAAAATAAACATTGGGAAAGTTGGGTAAAGGGTAACATTTTTACAACTTTTAAAAATAAGTCTGAAATGACTTCAAAGTAAAGAAAAAACAGAACATGTCTGTTCCACTAATTATAGTACTTTAAAGTACTATATATTAAATGGTATATTAGTTCTTGTGAGGTTGTAACAGTTTTTGACCTTTGCTTTTGTTTTTTCCCCCAAGGGTTTTATCTACTTGACAAAAATACAAAGTGATATTATCACAAATGGAGCAAGAACCCTGTTTAGTGAAATCTAAAGTTTGCAAACTTTTAGAAAACTGTCAAAAACTACAAACTTCACAAAATGCAGAAATAAAATCATAATGTTTAAAAACAAATTGTTTTTAAAATGAATAGTGTGTTTGATGATCATAGCAACTGAGAATTAAGGACATGCTGAGTTTTTCCTTGAAATCTTTTAGTTACTGAAGAAGCAAAAATGCTAATTTGTATCTGAATCCAATTTCATGGCATTTGATTCATGCAGTGCTTAAATTCCTCCTTAATAGCGGTGAAGAAACCTTGGATTGTTTTGTTTGTTTCAGGCTAAGTGAATGGGAACACACCTGTTATTCTGGTCTGACAATGTTCTATTTTGTTCTGTTGTGAATGATAGTTTGCCTGGGTATAGAATTGTTGGTTGATGGTGTTTACTCTCAGGGCTTTGGAAACATTACTGTGCTGTTTTCTATCACCAACTGCAGACAGGAGTTTGTCTTTTGGTCTTTTCTTTGCACATCATCAGTGTTTTGTCTTTATCTTCAATATTCAGCATCTTTAGTACACAGTGATTCTTGTTACAGTTTCATTATTAGGTATTGTGTTTGGTATGTAACCTTTTATCCTGAGAGCATGTGTCTTTTCTTTATTTTGAAAAGTTCTCAGTTCGTATCTTTTTTACTACTGATTTGTAGATATTTCATTCTATTCTATTCTTAAGCTCCTATTAGACCAACATTAGAATCTCTCGGTATATCTTCCATGCCTCTTAACTGATGTTTTTATTTTATTATTTTTTTGTAGTGCTGGAGATTGAACTCAGGACCTTTTACATGCTAGACAAGTGCCCTACCACTGAGCTAGATCCCCAGCCCTTAACTGCTGTTTTATGTTTTGTTTTTTACCTCAACTTTTTTTTTGTGTGTGGTTTTTTTGAGACAGGGTCTCGCTATGCAGTTCAGGCTGACCTTGAACTCACTTTGTAGCCCAGGCCGGTCTCAAACTTGCAATGATCCTTCTGCCTCAGCGTCCTGAGTGCTGGGATTACAGGAGTGTGCCACCACACCCGGCTCCTCAATTCTTTATGCTGCACTCTGACTAAATTCCTTAATATCATCTTTCAATTTACTAATTCTCTATTGCTATACACAAGGTAGAGTTAGTCTTGTCTATTAAGCTTTTAAATTCAAACATTATGATTTTTATTACTAGAACTTCTAATTGGTTCCTTTATATCTACCTGTTCTTGTTTCATTTTTATAGCATTTGGCTCCCAAGTCAATGGTTCTTTTTTTATGGATATCTTTGTTTTCCTTTGAGGATTCTAACAATTCCTATTTTAAAACTTGCTTTCAGATTCTGCTATTATTTACATTTAACCTGGAATGAAGGTATTCTAAATCTTGATTTTGTTTGCTCCATTTCTCAGTGTTAATTTTCTTCAAATGTTTCAGAATTTTAATTATGCAGCATACTCTTGGAGAAGTATCACACAACCTTTCTCTCGTCTTCTCCTGTTCCTTTTATTTCTCTGCCTACTTTTTTTTTTCTGTCTAGCCATTTTTCAGTTGTTCCCACTTAGTCCTCATGATTCCAGTCCACAACCAGGTCTTCTGTTGGTGGTTCTGGATTCCTGACAAATGATGATTTTGGGTTGTTACCAATTCTGTCTCTGAGGCAACAGGCAGGTTGGCCCAAGTCCTAGTCACATCTGCTTGCTTTTCTTTTCCTAGATTCACATGTACATAAGCCCTAACCTCAAGTAGCAGTTGCCGTCATTTTCAGGCAGGAATTCCTTGCCCCATTCAGGTTTAAGCAATGAGCCCGAATTCAGGCTCCAACCACCAAGGTCAGCTTTATCCTCCACTGCTTCGGAGGTGTCTCCTTGCCTGTCTCTTCCTACCTCCAGCATCTATAAAGCTCACAGCTTCAACAGCTTACCATATTATATTTCTGTTCAGTTTCAGTGCACAAATTTTTGTTTCTACTCTCTACACATGCATGTGCATGCAGTTTAGTTTTTTTTTTTTTTACTATCTTTAAAATTTACTCTTAAAATATTTCATGGATGATTGCTAAGTGTTTAGCGTACAAGGAGTGATATCAAAGTAAGAGCTTGCAGTAGCATGTTGGTCCCTGGTGTGTAGCTCTGGGGATGAGAGCAGTAACGGTTAGCGCGGTACTGTGCTCTACCTACTGCTAGGCTGACGTTGTCCTTGGGTTCCTATCCAGCATGTGTTCCTCTCCCAAGGTGGCTCTGTGCCTCACAAAGCCATGCAATATAGATTAATTTTCCCTGAAGTGACTTTATGAAGCCCATCAATGGTTCACTTATCAAGCACTTTTGTAATAAATTTGCAATATCCTCTGAAGAAATGGATCTGGAGAAAAGCCAGACTAATTTAGGAAAGAACATGGTTTACAAATGAGCGAATTATTCTCAAAAGCACACAAGATGGCTGTGGAAATATATTAATATGTTTCTATGTTTCCACATATTAAACAGAGACCTTTTACAGATAATGAAACAAAGAACAAAAAAATTCTACAGGTAAGAATCCAAGCTAGGCTTTCAATGAGTTCATTTGCTTAGGTCTGCAAGGAACAGTCATGACACAGGGCTGATTTATATAAATGAGGAAATAGAACTGAGATTGGATATGCGGGTATTTGGTTCTAGAATCCTCTTTTCAAAGTGTGCAAGTCACACAACAGTGGAAGACAAATGAATTATGCAACAGTATTAGGGATTTTCAGAGAAACCTCTGTTTCCATCATCAAAAAAGATTTAGTAAAATGGTCCACTTTTGGTAGGTCACTATTTTAAGTGAACTCTTTGAAACTCATTTACATTTTTTCCCTAACCTTACATTTGGTAGATAGGATCCCTAGTCTGTTCACAAGGATTGTGAAGGAAATAAGTAAACAATTTTAATTTTGTATAAAAAAATGATATGATGACGATATCCACATGAAGGTCCCCTAAAGCTCTCTATGAAGGTCAAAGACTTGCCAGAGGAAGTAATGTCAGAGTTTAGCAAACATGGGAGATTAGGACTGCATCAGGTAGAATGGGGTGAGAATGATGGATGAGGAGGGGAAGAAACAGTATTTCACATATGAAGAAAAGTAGGGACCATGACATATGCAGTTGTTGCTTTTCAGATGCTTCTGCATCCCTTCCTTATATTACGCTAATTTTCTTTGGGGAAGTTTTTCTCCTGTACCTTTATTATTGGCATGGGGAACAGTCGAACTACACAATACAGGGAATTGAATGAGGGTCATCTTCTCTTAGATGACCTCAGTGAAATCGTGCACTCAGTTGAGATTTACCACTGAGATGCTTTCTTCTGGAACTCTGACCCTGATTCAAGTCCAAGTGGAAGACTTGGTGGTGATTTTGCAATGGTGGCATGCCTGCTGGACCCCCCATGTTAGCACACTATTGTATTTCCTATTTATTCCCAAGGACACACGGTTCTTGCCTCTTCCCAAGTCTCAACTTCCACATCCTCTCAGGAAATTCCATCTCCCTTTGACTGATTAAATTCTTCCATTTTGGGGGTTAGTAAGGGGCTTGCTATGGGCAGGGCACGGCATTTGCAGAGTGGTATAGTACCTGAGATTAAGGAGAGGTGCAGATTAGAACATGTCTTATTTGGAGGGCTGGAGATTTAGCTCAGTGGACTACGTGCCTGCCTGGCAAGTGCAAGGTCATGAGTTCGATCCCTGGTGCTGCAAAAAAAAAAACAAAAAAAACACATCTTATTTGGTATACAGAGGCATTTCAACTTTATTTCCTAGGTGTTGTGAAGTCTTTGTGTGATTTCAAGCACAGCAAATTTGTATTAATTTTGTGGTATTTTTGGAAATGAGTGCGTGAGAAGACAGGACTGGAAGAGGGAGAGAGCACTTAGGGATGATTGCAGTAATCTGGGTAAGAAGTGATGCTGACTTGATTTTGCAGGAGTTGGGCTCTTCAGATGGAGGAGGAAATGAAGGATGTTAGCCCTTGCTATAAGGTGTGGGGGCTCAGAGAGCAGTGGTGTCATCCTAGAGATGAACAGTTAGGAAAAGGTAGGGATGCAAATGTGTGAATGTGTGTGTGCATGCATGTGTGTGGTGGCCAGCGTGCTAATTCACACTTCTAAGTGCTAACTCTGGGCCAGAAAGTCTTCATTTCTAGAGCAGCAGTGAGAAAATACCCATCTACTAACAAAAGTGTCCATTCAAGTTGACCAGGACCGGGGAGAGATATGAAAGGTGAGCATAGAGCCTCATGGAGAGACATGGTGGATGCGGGTTGGTGGGAGTTCCAAGAAGTTCAAGTGTAAGAAGTTGGGTCTCCTGCCAATGTAATACTATTTGCTGTGGTCCTTCCTCTTTAGCCCTCTGGTGGTCCCAGGATTGGCCTATCTTTGCCTCTTTGTGTTGCCCACTCCTCTTGCTACTTTTAGATGTAGAGCTTTCAATGACTCCTTGAAGGGTTCCTACGAAAGTAGCAAGTATGTTTTTGGTTTAGAATTGAACTTAGCCTACACAAAATGAGTTCGCCTTTCTTGGTGACAGAAATAGGTCTAGATAGTAGAACTTAGAAAAAACATTTTTGTTAGACCTTGACTAATAAATTGATTGGTGCCAAATTGGTTTAAGGGACCAGGTTGTGTGCCTACACTTTACCTACTTTTGTGGATCTCATGCCTTGAGATTTCATTATTTTCTAACCAAGAAATTTCTGGCAAAACTCAGTTTTGCCGAATAAGGCATTCTGGAAGCAAAGGGAAAGACTGCAGTTCTAAGGGCTGACTCTACGGAAAAAGCGAAACAAAGCAAAACAACAAAACAAAACTTTTTTCTTTTTCTACATTTCCTGGTAAGTGGAAGAAGGTACTGTGCCTATAGCCAAAATGCTCAGTGAGGCTCATCTTTGGATACCGCCATGAAATGCTTTGATCCTAGAAATTTTTTTCGTGTAATTTCGGCTTATGGATGGCCTTCATTGAATGCTTTCTCCAAAACCCATGTGTTGGAAACCTAAACTCCAATGCCATGGTGTTGGGAGGAGGGAGAGTCCATGGCAAATAATGCAGCCGTGAGGGCCCGGTGAATGGGTTACCACCATTGCCATGCGGAGGGCTGGTGACTGCAGGAGTGGCCTTGTCATTATAAAACATGCTCTCTCAGCCATGTTCTCTTGCTCCACCCTCTAGCTTTCTGGTGTGCTTCCTCACCTTGTGGCATCCTCTGCCATGTTAGGATGCAGGATGACATACCCTTGATCTGGGACTTCCTGACCTTCAAAATTGAGAGAAATAAATGTATTTTCTTTATACATGACCCAATCTCAGGTATTTGCTTATTGCACTACAAAATGGATGAAGATAAAGATCCAGCAGAAGCAGAGTGATCATAGACAGAAAAGGGAAGACCTCAAAGATAAATTTAAAGTAGGACAACCTGGTCTTCATTGGGGTTTGTATTTTCCCCCACTTTATTCTTTTCTGCATTTCCCACTGTCACCATGTAGTTCCTGTAGCAATGGCTTGCACATCAAATGTTTTCCAGATCCTCTTTACCTTGAACGAAGAGTTGGATGAGACAAACCAAAAATGGTGCCCAAAAAGTTTACTTGAAAAGTGAGGGGTGAGTGGGTATGGGAGAAACCAGCTCTGCAGAGCAAACCTGGGCAGAACAAGAGAAAAAGAGGGTAAAAGCAAAAATAAAAGTACATGCTGTGTCTGAGCGATGCAGCGTGGGCCGTCATGGGAAGACAGCTTCCTGTGGTGTGTGGTCTTTGATGCCCTCCACATCTTGTGGGAGCTTGAGAGAAGTTCTACATACAGGGTCCTGGCATTGCTTTGGGATCTTGTAATTGAGAAGCCCTGCTCATTTGCCCACGTCCTATCTCCTATATCACTATCACTCAATTCATACAGAACATGCTTATCACTTCAAATGATCTCGGTTTAACATTTATGTCTTTGCCTAGATTAAGAACTTCTACCAGACATGACCTCAGTTGTATTCATTTTCTTATTTTCTAGACTTTAGAGCAAAGCCTGAGATCCAATGAAACCTCAGTACTTGTGAATTAAAAGTGAATTATTATCTTAAACTTCCCTGTTCTTTAAGCTTCCTTCCCTTCTCTCCCTTTTAGAGAGGCTTTTACCCTTCCAAATGTAATGATAGGGAAGGGGAGATCAGCACACTGAGGGATCTTGACCCATCCGGGTTCCTTACCTGGCACCCAGAAAACTCACTGAAACTTGTGAACATTAAGGACTTGATAACTGATGATGGGGGCCTCGCTTAGTAAAACAAACCCTTTTGTTGATAATGTAGGGTTCTGACTCGATTTTTTCCCCCTTCTTTCCTAGTTCTCTCCAATTTTTCTCTCTAATCTCTGTGTCTCTTCCTGGCTATCTAATACCAAGAGACTAATCAATTACCAACTCCTGTTGATTATTAGTAAACTCTTCTTTAAGAGAGAAGCAATGAGCTGTGTCTGTATGAACAAATGTTAGCCGATGGAAAGTTCTCTAAACAAATTCTGCTTTTAAATAAGAGACAGCAATGCATCTTCCAAGGGACTCAAGAGAAGGAACTGGGCCACACACCTGTGAACAGGCCCCCCAACACGTGGTTTCGTTGTTATCTTATGCTCAGGAAAATGTGCTGTACTTTGATGTTCCTTTAAAACAACTTTTTTGGAATGTGCTTTATTTCCCTTTTTAATTTCTTCTTAGAAAATCTTAGTAAAATTCTTTTGAAAAGTCCAGCATGTGTCGGCTGAACCAAAAGAGGAAGAAGAAAGAGTGTTTTGTGTACATTTAGAATTGAAAACATGACTCGTTGTAAGAGTTCTGATATACCCTGAGGCAGAGATTCCTAATTTCATGATGTGCCAGACTCTTTTGAGAATCTTATGAATACTGTAGGCTCCTGTCTTAGGGGGAAAGTGCATATGCACAAAAATTTATGCTCAATTTTGAGGAGTTAGAAGGCTCCTTGATCCTATGCGAAGAATCCATGTTTTGGCAAAAGGGGTAAACTAGAGGTGAGGCCTGTGGTTACTTGGAGTCCTCATCCCTTCCAACTTTAATGACTTCTTTCTTGCCCTTCAGATTATTTTTATCCCATCAGTATCATTATGATTAATAACTTACATTTATTGAATATTTGTTGGCATACGGTCTCACTTATTTCTGCCAATAACCTCATGAACTAACTGTATTATTTTCATTCTGTATATAAGAAACCCAAGGCCTAAGGAGGCAATTTGTCCTAATGTCCCACAGTCATTATTCCCAATGCAGCCTGTGCTCGTAATGCCTTTGTAAGGCATCTCCATATTTCCTGTGTTCTCTTGCATTAGAGGATAGAATTCTTCAGACATCTCAATTGTGTGCAATGCCAAGTTTGCCCTGCCCCACTCCCATTTACCTGGTGGTTACAGCCACCTACAGCTGCATCCATTTCTGTGCTCGTCATAGTCTTAAAAGCACGAGCTCCTTTCTGAGCTTTTAATTGTTATTTTCTTCTGTATTCTGGACAAACCTATCTCCATGGGAAATCTTTTCCAAAAAGTAAACACAAATCCTTAAGGGGTTTTGTGAGATACAAAGAATATGAGCTGGTTTTCTTGAGAGGCCAATATGTCTCCTCTTTCATTTTCACGACCATCAACTGAGCACCCACTGTATGCCAGGCCGTGTGCTGGTGCCTTAGTGGAGCTAGTGTCTGCTCATCACTCATAACTCAGTGGGAAAGTAGATCCACTGCGCAAGCATGTGTTCAGCAGGATTGGTGTATTTCAGACCCAAGCTCCTGCATGACACCTTCAGGAGACTTGAAGTTTTCCTCCTATATCACATGAATGGAATGATTAGAACCTGAAGGGGAGAGAAGTTTTTCTCTCTATTGATATCTGGTCATCGCCAGGGAACAGAGGAAAGTGATGGAGGCCCTGGGCCCCAGTCATGGCTGGATGACAGTGGGGAGAGCCATCAGCAGCCATGGTGCGGCTGCACAGGACAGTATGGGGGGCCATTAGTAACCATGGTGCATGTCACATTATTGGTACTTACTCTGCATGTTATAGAATGTTTAAAGTTACTACTGGGTGATACTAGCAATAAGTTGTCATGCAGAAGACTTGTTCATTGTTTAGGCAGGGGGATGTTCACAAATGGAATCCTTCCTCTCCTTCCCCTTCACTTTCTCCAAAACTTGTGACTGGGCGTCCTGTGTAGTGTGTTCTCTAGGCTTTTAGAATGCACTACACAGCCTTTGTACAGGAGAGGACAGGCTCGCGAGGCTGTTCTCTTAGTAATTCTAAGACCTTGCATCACGTCAAATACAAACACAAGGGTTGTCTCAGTGAGTTGAATCTCCAAAACCCCTCTGAAGCAGTGGCTTTCATGAGTTGTTTTAGTTTGACAAGTTAATACACAGTTCCCAGGGAGAATGAAATTTTCTAAACAGAGCGTTTCCTTTTGCTTTTCTTTCCTACACAGTCCCCAAACACAGCCAGACCCCATTTCAGTGGTGTTTGTGCTGGGACACAAACACACAAAAGACAGGAACTATACCATTCCTGCAGCTATTAGCTCCTCTCTTCTTGGTTGACATTTGTTTTTCCAGTGGTGAGAATTAAGGAGGGTGCAGACTCTCCTTAGGCATTGTCCCTCCCTGCAAAGCATGGCTTGGGACCCCGTGCTGTTGAAACCACACCTCGTGCACTGGGAGTTGCTACTGGTGCTACTTCGGATGCAATCGTTTCCTTGCCAGCTTGGCAAACACCAGGGCAAAGCTTTTGCCAAAGGGCACGATGGAGGTTTTGGAAATGCAAATATGCGCGTGGGCTTGGAATAGAGGATCATTTCTAATTAATGGTCTTTTGTGTCTTGCTCATTAAGGGGAGGGGGTTGTCAGCTCAATAAAAAGCACGTTGACTTTTCTTTGTCAGTGACAGATACTCTTATCAGAAACAAGGCTTTGATTGTACTGGTTTCTTCCTGCTGAAAGAGCAGGGGACCGCTGTGCCTGGTGCTGATGATCCGGTCACACTAACGCCTTTATTGGAATAATTACTGAGGAACAATTTTACTTAACACTGCAATTCAAGGTTTAGGATAAGGGTTGAAGTGTAGGTTCCTCACTGTGTTTTGTAGATTTTAAGCGGTATACCTGGCAGTCCTTTAGAAAAGACTAAGTAAGTATCCATCACTTGCTTTGTAAATGGTAGATTAAAAACAAAACAAGACAAAATAAGCATATTTTTTGGGAAGTGTGTAGGATGTCCTCTAGCCTCTTTTATCTTAAATTTAGTATCCTCTCTGAATATTTAATTCAAAAAGCACTAACAGGAATTCAGGGCTAGAGAAGAGATGCTGTTTCTCTAAAATAATGGCCGACAAACAACATTTCTTGTCAGCTATGTAAGTGGTAGAAAAGGTTCTGTTTTTGAAGCATTTTGTGAGTCCCTGCAACTTAGAAAAGGTTTTAGCTGGTAGCTGGTATTAGGCAGACACTGGACAATCCAGGTCCTCTAAGCAAACTTGACAGCAAATTTTTTAATCTGCGTTTAAAAAATTCTGGAAGTTTCCTTTCACTGAAGGTGCACTCTCTAAAATGAGTTTAAATAGGTAATTAAGTAGGGCTCTTGGTTTGTTGAGCAGCCCGTCCAATTTTCCCTTCCAATCGAACACACCTGCTGGTCTGACCTGGCCAGGCTACATTTACTTCTCTGTGCCTCAGTGTCCTCGTCCGGGAAATGGAGACACTAGTAGCATTTACCTCATGAAATTGTGAAGATGGTTAAGTTAGTGGCTACACAGTGGGTGGCACACAGGAAGTACATGGTCAGTGCTGTGTGTTAGCTCTTCCTTCTCCTCTTTCTCTTTTTCTTCCTCCTCCTCATTTTCCTCTCCTTTCCCTACCTCCTGCCAATCCTGGTCACCAGACCATGAGAACACAGCAGTCTCAAAAATTTCCAAAGGCAAAAAAGTTCCCTTGAAAATGGAATAAATGAAAGAAGACAAGAAAAGAACACACAAGTAGCATTCCACTTTAACAATGAGCTAGATGTAAAAGAACTCACATGCACACTTCCCTTCACAGTTGGTTTCCTTCACAGCCCTGCCAAGCTCAAGAGCCTGGTGGCAGTGCTGTGCCCGTGAGTCACCGAGTGCAGGGACGTGGAGGCTAGGACTCTGGCCCGGCTCTGCTGACTCTGGGCAGTGATGTGTTAGTCTCTCACCTTCCTAGGACTCGGTTCTCTCTGCTGCAGCATAGTTTGGGTCAACCTGGGAACCACTTGTGTAATTAAATATACCCTACTACTTCCTTTGTGCTCCCTCAACCCACCCTGGGTGTGAGATTTGAGCTATTGGTGCATTTCTGTGGCGTTAGTGCCCACATGGATGGGAGCTTAATCTTCCTCAGATCTGAGCCATCATTCAGGTTTTGGAGCAAGTAGGCCATGCTTCTGTCTTCCCTCCCTGTTCTGAATTCTTGGGACTTTGCCCTTATGAACAAACTAACAAGTGCAGGGCCAAGGAGTTGTACCACAAGGAACAAGGCCCCAAGGCCCAGGTGACAGCGAGGCTGAGTGTACTTAGTGTCTGGAATCTGTCCTCTGCTTGTGGTGCAGGGATGACCAGGGAGGTGTTGCCAAGGGAGTGATTCCTTTGCCCATTCATTATCATGCTAATGGATTTAT
>RJWT010043881.1:0-11898 GCA_004365215.1 Cuniculus paca
AGTTTTGTAAATAGAATTTTGATGTCATTTGTGTTGACCCCTGCTTTTTCACTGACACCTGTTATTCTTTAATTATTATGTTTTGCATTGTCTTGCAGTAGTTGAATTTCTTGGTTCCTTATTTTTTTTTATTTTTTTTGCGGCACCGGGGGTTGAACTCCCAGCCTCACACTTGCCAGGCAGGCGCTTAGGCCGCTGAGCTAAATCCCCCCTTGTCTTTTTGAGACAGGGTCTCACTATGCCATTCAGGCTGGCCTCGAGCTCACTTTGTAGCCCAGGCTGGTGTCGAACTCACAATGATCAGCCTGTTTCAGCCTCCACACCTGAAGCGACCTTTCTTTTCACGATTGTAAGCTGCAAACCTGTCTTCAAGGTCTGAAAGTTTATCTTCAGTTTCTTTCAAGCACTTGCCCACTTTCAATGGAGTTTTTAATTTCCTGGATATCTCTTTGAATCTGTTTCTTGTATTCTAAATCTTTTTATATTGTTTATTCAAGATTTCCCTCATTTTCCTATGCTCCTCTATTTGTTTTTTATCTATGTCTTCTTTAGAGATGCTTAGCAATTCTTTTATTATGTTTTTCATTTCTTCTTTTACCTGAGATAGTATTTCTGTTCCAATTTCTTTTATAGCCTTATGAAGTTGTCTCTTTACTTCAGTTGCCATCACTTCAGATATTTCAGGTGTGCGACTCCCACTTTCTTCCGTGTTTATATCTCCTGGACTTGCTCTGCTTGGGTTGGGGGCTAGAGACTGCCTTTTGCTTCTTCATCTTGAGATATTCCTGGGTTCTTCCACACAAATAGGTAGTGGGGTCCCAGGCACTTCCATGTTGGCTACAATTTCCCTCCATGACTGCTTGGTTCTCCTGGCCAGTGCTGGCTATGGGTATCCAATAGTACATGGCTGGCTGCTGCTTTTCCCAGCCACGATGGCTGAAGTGTGTGGGGGGGTGGGACTGGCTGCTGCCTCCTGACCTGAACTGGTTACCTGCAGGGAGCCTCCACAATGGCTGCTGAAGTATGCGCAGGTAGGGGCAGGACTGGCCACTGTCTGCCGACCTGACCTGGTTACTGGCAGGGAGCCTCCAGGATCCCATCTTCTTTATTTCTGACCTTTTCCTTTTAAATCCACGCTTTGGACTTTTGCGTCATTATGATGATTTCTTGAATATCTTCTTATATTGGTATAGTAGGTGAGAAAGAATTAGTTGGGTTTAAATATTTCTACTGTAAATATGTGGAGTTTTGCTTCTTCCTTTATACCATTTACTTGGCAAATGTTTGGATAGACAACAGAGTAATGTGATAGTTAGCATAGTGAGTAGCAGTTTGATTTAAACTATTTATTAATGGGTTCTAATGCTTAAGATCTTTTGCCAACTAATGAGAATGGTCTGGGTCCTTTTTTTTTTTTTTTAATAAGGGATGGAAACAAACCCCTTTTAATTAGCGATAGACTTTACACAACATTTAATAAGTTCCTTTGTTATTTGTAGCCCCATGGCCAAATACCACTGCCCACACACCTTCTTAATACAAATCTTTTCTTGGTTAATTAAAAATCCTCTTGGCAGGTATATATTCATACTATTAGAGCCAGAAAGGATTTTAGAGATTTAAAAATCTTTTCACAGATGATGAACCTGAAGCCCAGAGGATCTAGCAGCCCTAGTTTAGTGGGCCACAAGTTGCACTCACTTTTGTAAAATAAGGTTCATGCAAAGAGAAAGAGGTTACTCTTCCATGCTGTCCACCTTTACCTTTAGGGATTTGGGATTTGGTGGATGGATTGGAAGCTTTTATAATTGTTAGGACATTATAAAAACGATGTTTTATGTTAGTTTGTATTGAGTATATGTAAGTCCAACACTAGAAAATGGTATCACTGTAGCCAGTAATGTATGGTGAGTGCATAGATAAACCAGTGAGATTATTTGTCTGTGAAGTGAGTTGGATTACACAGGATGAAGAGGCTCTTGAGACTGTTTTCTTTAGTTATTTGTCTTTACAAAAATCTTAGACTTTGTCCTACTTCATGTTAAAGAGCAAGTACACTCATTATTTTCCTTTTCCTTGTTTTTTTGTAGTCCTACTGTTCATCTTCCTTTAGTCCTGTAGGGTGTGTGTGTGTGTGTGTGTGTGTGTGTGTGTGTGATTTCTCTATTACTTCATAGTGACTAGCATGTGGAAACTCTCAATAAAAAAATGTTTTTCTCAGCTTCCAAATGTTCGTAGTACGTTTCCATTTTAAAACTCTGTTTAGAATGAAACATCTAAGTGTTGACCATCAACATTCCAGCCTTGCTCAATTTGTGTTCCTGAGAACTAATCATAAACTTACATCTGAATGAATATTCTAAAACGTTGATAGTGAATTACCTTTTCTTCTGGGACTCTGGAATAGAGATAGTTTTCTACCATTCTTGGGTGATCATCTACTTCTCTTGGAACACTAGTTGAGAAAGACTGATTGACTTCTTTAGGCACTCTTACCATGTTAGATCTTACTTTTCTAAGAAATACCAGCAGAATTGACTTTATTTTAATCTTAATTCTTCTTTTGCTTCACATTTCCTTATTGTATATAGACTTAGTTTTTACTAAGGAATTGTTGCTAGATTGTGTTATGATAAACATTGCCAGTAAATTTTGTTTACCTTTTGGAAAGGAACAGAAGCACTAAGTGTGTAATAAATTTCTCATGTTGCTTTGTTTTTCTCATGCAAGTCACATACTATTGGAATGTTTATCTGATCATTGTTCAGGTGGGTTCGCATTGCAGGGTATGCTGAGTTTATGATGACACAAGTTCAAAGAGCAAAGAAAGACTGACATTAGTAGATTGAGTGTAATTAACAGTGACTGGCCACTGCAGCTGACCCTTAAGACTCAGCCCACTGTTTGAAGGCTGAAACTTTCTCAATTCTTTTTACAAAAGAAGTCAGTGTTAGATGTATCAGGGCCCTGTTATATGCAAATGGAGAACTTAAACTGCATCTATTCACAGATGACATAATTGACTACATCATAGTCTATGGAATTAGCTCGATATGATGGTGTGTACTTGTAATCCCAGCTGCTGAGGCAAGAGGGTTGCAAGTTTGAGGTCAGACTGGACAACTTAGATCCTATTTCAAAACAAAAGTTTAATCAAAAGGGGTTGGGCTTTAGCTTAGTGGCAGTGTGTTTCCCTGGCATGCCCAAGGCCTTGGGTTCATTCCCCAGTACCATAAACAAACAAGCATAACTTGAAAGAACGATAATCTCCTGGAATCCATGATAAAACTCTTATAACTAGGTACATTTAGGAAGGATACAACATAAACATAAGAAAATCAATCATATTTGAATGTATTAGCAATGTACAGTTGCTAATTGAAAGTAAAACTTTTTTGGTTATACACAGTAGTTCCAAGAAAAATGAAGCACTTAGGTATAAACCTAAGGAGTCATGGGTAATGGTTAATCTTGATTGCCACCCTGACTGGCTTGAGATGCCTCAAATATTAGTAAAGCACATTTCTGCGCATGTCTAGGTAAATTTTGAGGTTGTGACCTTCAGAACGATATCTGATTTCTGGCCCCTTGTTCTCAAGTGTCTTTTATTTGATCTCTCCTTCCCGAACACCATGAGTTGGGTAACTTTCCTCCTCTGTGCTCTTCTGCCATGATGTTTCTACCTTGCAACCAGCTGACAATGGATTGAAACCTCTGAAGCCTTGAACTATAAAGTGAGCTTCTCTTCTTTTAAGCTGTGGCTGTCAGGGACTATTTTTTCCCAACAGCAGGAAAGCTGACTGACATATTATGCATAAGATATATATGTTGAAAGTTACACAACAGAAGAAATCAGTTACCTAAATAGACCATGTAGTGTTTGTTCATTAATTAGAAAACTCAATTTTTCTCAAATACATGTGTAGATTAATTCCAGTATAAATTCTAACAGGACATTTCTTGAAGAAATAAACAAATTGATTGTAAATTTACATGGAAAGGCAAAGGAGGTGATTATCTTAAAGAACTTGGACAAATAAAATTGTAGGAGTCACACTTTCCTATTTTAAGACTTATTTTAAAGTAGCACCAGTTAAGACAGTGTAGTATTGGTGCAAGTATAAGCATAAGCCTTCAGAAGCCACAACACAGTCCAGAAATAGCCCTACCCAGATATGGCCAGCTATTTTTGACAAGGCACACCAGTTCGTTCAAGGGTTAAAGCAGTGATTTCATTAAATTATGGTGGAATAATTGGATATTGATATGCAAAAAAAACCCACTTTTGATCTTCCTCCATTTGCAAAAAGAGCTCAATTATCAAAGTATAAAAACCCCAACAAAATCAAATAGCAAACTATAAAATGTATAAACTGTAAAAAGATTTAGGATAAATTTTAGTAGTGTTTTTGCAAATTGTGGTTAGGCAGAGTTTTTTTTTTTTCTGGCACTGGGGGTCAAACTCACAACCTCACACTTGTCAGGCCAGTGCTTAGGCCGCTGAGCTAAATCCCCAGCCCTAGGCAGAGTTCTTGGACACACCACCCAAAGCATGATCTAGAAAAGGACAAAAAAATCATCTCCATCAAAATGAACAAGTTTTACTCTCTAAATGTCACTGTCAGGAGAATGAAAGGCAAGCTACAGGTTGGGGGAACATGTTTGCAAATCACATATCCAGCATAGGATTTCTACTCAGAATGTATAATGAACTTTCAGAATAAATCATCACTCAGTAAAGAAGAGTAAGGGCAAGATTTGAACAGACACCTCTCCAAAGAGAATACACAAATAGAAAATAGGCACTTGTATATGTATTTTTAATGGTACCAGGAATTGAACTTAGGGGCTTCACATTGAACTACATTCCTATCCCTTTTTATTTATTTTTAAATTTTGAGATGTGGTCTCACTAAATTGTCTTAGCTGATCGCAAACTTGGAATCCTCCTGCCTCAGTCTCCCACAGTGCTGGGATTACAGGCATGTGCCCTCATGCCCATCCTTCCTACCTCCCTCCCCCAAACATCATTACCATCAGGTATACTAAAACACTTTTGTTAGATTGGCTAAAGTAAAAAATGATTGCTAGTAGCAGGTTGTGGAGCAACTAGAACTCTCACACTGATGGCAAGGAGTCCAAAGGATTCAGTCATTTTGGAAAATACCATTTTCTTTAAAACATTAAGCAAATATTTAACCTATGATCAACACTTCACTTTTGGCTATAAGGAAGGAAAACTTCACACAATAGCTCATATAAAAATGCTCATACTGTAGCAGCTGCTTCCTCATTGCTCCAGAATAAAAACAACTCTCATCCTAGAAGGGCTGAACAGTTAAATTATATCCATTCAATTGAATGCTATTGGGCAACAAGAAGAAATAAGTGACTGATGACTTCAGCATCTTGAACAAAGTTTGAAAGCCTTATAGGAGTGAGAAAGCTAATAATAAAGTTTATGTACTATATGATTTATTTATATGTAGACATGCTCTAGATGATGAGACTGTAGCAATGGAAAAGAGATGAATGTTTTTCTGTCGTTAGACATGCAAGGGGGAAGGGCAGAGATTATGCTGAAAATGGGTGAGTGCAAAGGAGTTTTGGAGTGCCAGAACTCTTCTGCATCTTGCTTTGGGTTGTGGTTATGCATTCCTATATATATGCTAAATTTACAGAAGTGTGCACCCTCTAAAAATGAGTTTTACTATGACAGTTTTAAAAATTATTTATCTTTCCAAGAAGAATGAATATGTATGTATATTAAAGGGTTTAGGCGGAGAAGCAGATAGATTGAAATTTTATGTAAAAAAGTTTTCACCTTATTTAATAAAGATTTAAAGACCCAATCAAAAAATGGGCATCTGTGATGAATACACACTTCTCAGAAGAAGAAATACGAACAGCAAATACGTGAAAAAATGTTCAGTATCACTGGTCATTTGAGAGATGCAACTTACAACAACACTGAGATTCCACCTTATCACAGAAAGAATGGTTATTATCAAGAAATCAACCAATAACAAATGCTAGAGGGGCTGTGGGGAAAAAGGAACCCTTTTCCACTGTTGGTGGGAATGCAGACTGGTGCAACCACTATGGAAATCCCGTGTGGAGATTTCTCAAAAAAACCTAGGATTGGAAGTCGCATTCAACCCAGGTATTCTCCTTCTGGGTATCTTCCCGAAAGAATTAAAAGCACCATACCATAGTGGTATATGTGCACCCATGTTTATAGCAGCACACTTTGTAATAGCCAGATCTTAGAAACAACCTAAATGCCCATTGACTGAGGAATGGATAAAAAAGATGTGGTATTTTTATACAATGGAGTACTACTCAGCCATAAAGAAGGATGAACTGGACACTTTTATATGTAAATGGATGCAACTTGAGAACATACTCATTAGTGAAATAAATAAGCCACACGTGTAAACATTGTAGTGTTTCATTAGTGTGACAAGCTGAAAGAAAAAACATATATATGTGTATGTATATGTATATAAAAATAGTTAAGATAGTTATACTACTGATTTCTCTGAGTTGCTGAAGAGAAGGATTTGTGCTGGTATCATTCGGACAATTGAATGCAGATGTCTTGTGCTATGGGTGCATGATTTGGGGATGACAATGTTCAATGTATGTACCATTGTTGCCCCCCTGATTGACAGGTTTTGAAATTTTGTTGTAGTTTTTTTCTTCTTTTTTTTAATCTTTGAATAAAATGGATCTGAAAAAAAAAAAACAGGAAGTAAAGTTACCTGGTCTAACATGGAGACGAATTTGGGCCTTTGCCTTCAAGATGAGTTGTTGGAACAGTTGCTGAAGGCAAATGAAGCACAGCTGAATTTATCCTCACTAGTGCCTAGAATATTGTCACCTCTAGGTAATAGAATAATAAGACAGTTAAATGACAAGACTATGTCATGATTTGATTTATTAAATAAAACTCTTTAAATTACTTCGTGTCATTTCCCATTAAAGAAAACTCTTTCACTTTGGTAATTCTTTCCTGACTCCATTTGTGGATCAGAGACAACTTTCACAAGTGTTCCATTGCTGCTGGAGGTATAGGAGGATAGGGTGGAATCTGGTTAGAACAAAAATGTCAGAGTCACGGAAGAAAGAGTTGGGCTTGTAAATGGCCAATGCATGTCTACTGTCTCAACCTTTATGCATGTGTGCCCACCAGCCTTTCAATTCTGTTTGATAGTTTTGGGTAAAGAGACAAAGAATTATTCCTTTGAAATTATAGTATCCGCAAACACTGTAAGAGAGCCTATGGCCTCTCAGAATGACTGTTTAAATTTAACCCTCCCATCTGAATAGATTTACAACCTTAAGCAGGTCCTCTTATTCACATTTTATCATCATAACAGCATAGAAGAATTATCTTTCTGAGAGTGATGTTTTCATATATATATATATTTGTGTATGTTTATATATGAAACACTTCTCAAACTGTCATGCTTAGCTTCTTTAATTTTCTGATGCTTCACAGGAATTTTTAATATTTTTGTTATATCATTGTTTTGTTCTAACTTTACCCCTAAAAATTTCATCCATCACCGTAATGTATTCCTTGGAATCTATAGGAAGGAAAAATCGGATAGAGAAAGAGGGAAGGAAGGTAGAAGACTAACAGCTAGAGCTCATTTTGCTTTTCTTAGTTTGCTCTGTGTGTGTGTGCGTGTGTGTGTACGCATGCATGTGCATGTGTTCAGTCTCCAGGTCTTTTATGTCTAGGACTCTTAGGTAGTTATTGGCATATGGTAAGTACTTATAAGGTAACATATATTTGACTATTTGTTCTGAATTACCTAGTTTCACACAATTCTTTTCCCATAAATTGCTCATAATTCAGTTAATGCTTTGAATGACGGTATAAGAAAAAGAATGGAAGATTCAGTGAATTATCTTCACAGATAATTCAGCCCAGCAGATTGCTCAACACAGAGTTTACTAATGTCATCCTTCTAAATACCTCATTGTGTAATATGCCTACATTTATGAATATATTTCAGTTAGTGATTTTTCACCATTTTAATTTATATCTGATGACTGCTGTGGACCATCTTATCACAAAAAAGGGACACATGTCCTGTTTCAACTGCTGTACATTTTGATGAGGATCACAGTCTTTAAAATCCCTATGTATATCCTTAGGGATTCAAGGATGCACCATAAAATCCTCTGCCCCATGAGATTTATGATTTCCTTCCATCTCTACCCATTCCCTAATCCCCTTGGCCAGAGTTCTCTAAACCCAGGGATTACCTGGTTTTCCTTCTGCAGGATCTGTTCGCTGGGTGGCCCTGCCTTTAGAGGGTTGTTACAGTTTTCTGTTAATGTTCACCATTAGCCATAGTAACCCAAAGAGGTGCAGAATAGAGTTACCAAGTTCTTACTTCCTTTAGTATCTCTGTCCCTTTGATGGAGAGTCTCATATCCGTTTTCCATGTCGATAGAATCATCACATGGTGGTCCCAGCTATCAGTGTAGCAGAAATATTATCAAGACCCCAGTGGAGTGACCCTTGATAGGTATTAACTGTTCTAGTTCAGAATCACAAGATATTTAGTAAAACAATTAAAGTGAGTCATTGTCAGATACAACCTTACTGATATCTTTGGTCATTCAGATCTTTGATCTGGCAATGTATAGGGAGAACTTATACCATAGCCTGTAAAAATCAGCCTTTCACTTATAAATTACACCAGGCACAGTTGTCTGTATTTCCCCAAAATTTTATTTAGAAAAATTTCAAAAAGCAAAGATGAAAGAATTTTACAGTGAATACCTGCACATCCACCTTGAAGATCCTAGTAACACTTTACTGTACCTATTTTTATCATCTATCTGTTGATCTATCCGTTTCTCTCCATTCATCAGTCCATCTTATTTTTGTAATTCATTTTAAATTTCAGATATCAGAGCACTGATCTAAGTACCCCATCAGACATATCATTAACTAGAATTCAATATTTAAGTTTTTGTGTAAAATTTAGAAACAGTGGAATGCATACATCTTAGGAGTATGTTGTTGAGTTTCACAAATGCATACAGCCATGCAACTTAAATCTGTTCAATAAAAACTCTGGGCTAGATACTACTCAAATATTCACAGCTGAAATACAGTGCCAGCCCTTTATATGAGGAAGTATTGGTAAATAGTCTATCTTAGCTGTGGTTAGAAGAAAACTGTGATCTTCCCTGTCCGCCGCCTTCTCTCCCTCCACCTTCCATGGAACGACAGAAATAATAGATTATTTTAGCCAGTTTTGTAGTGTCCTAGTTAAATGCTTTAAGGATTTTTAACCATGCTGGTACACAATATGCTTGATAAAGAATGTTTTCTTCAAAGATGTATTTCCTTAGCATTTGCAATATTTGCTATTGATTCTTGTTTTTTTTTTCTTTAGCAAATCACTTGTCCTGTTACTTTCTAAAATTTTGAAGATATATACATGTCCTCATTCATGTAAAAAAAAGTAAAAATATAATACCTTCTCAAGTATTTTAATCCTTTGTTGTATTGTTTTATTAGGCAAATAAAAATGTTAGATGCTCTGGAAATAACTACTCATTTCAATTAGGAGATTACAAAGGGGACTCAAGGTTGGATTTAAGATTGATTTAAAATACTTTGAGTCAAGGGATTTACAAATAATTGAGTAGAAATTTTTTTGATGTTTACTTCTTAATTGCGGATGCATTTCTCCAAGCCCGGAAAAGCTGTTGTAAACATATCTTTCTGCTGAAGGCCAGTGGGTGGGTGGATATTGGAAGCTTTTAGTATCATAGACTTCTTTATATCAACATGAAGCAGTTTAATTGGATACCATGAAGGAGAAGGGCACTAGTGAAAGTACTTTGAAAGATTTTTTTTTTTTTAATTTGGAGACAGGGTCTTGTTATGTAGTTCAGACGGGCCTTGAACTCACTATGTAGCCTAGACTGGCCTCAAACTCATGGCAATCCTCCTGTCTTAGTCTCCCAAGTGCTGGATTACAGGTGTGTACCACCATGCCCGGGAAGAACTTGCTTTTTTAAAATGCAGGGCAGGCATCCTAAAGTGTGGTCTTGTCAGAGGCCAGAGTTATTGAGTGTGGTGTAATGGACTTGACCTACAAAGAACTAATAGTGTCTACACTTAATATGAAATTACATTGAATAATTCCTCCCCTTTGACTTTCCCAATATGTATTGTGCATTTTGGATCCCACTAACACCTTCAGTTTGTTATGCTATGGAGACAACACAAAATTCACCCTTGTGACTCTGGTCCATTATATCCATGAGCACTATTACCAGTTGCCTCTATCTACCTACAAGAGCCTTGAGGTTATCTTCCTTTATAGCTGAGTAGGTTTCCAACCCATGAAATACCATGTCTTTCTTATTCATTCTGCCATTAATGGGCAGGCTACCCCTATTTTTTTTTTCTGGCTCCCTGTCACATAGGGCATTGTTCTCTCTCCTTTGACTTTCAGACTATGAATTTTCTTTCTAGCTAATTCTTTTCAAAATAAAAAAAATGCAAAATAGCAAAAAAAAATTACATTGAAGAATCGTAAGGCAAGGTTGTCATTTCTCAAGTGTGTGACTTAAATTGTGAGAAACCCATCACTTAATATTTGCTTGGGTATAGATATAAATTTGGTGTAGATTTCCAGAGAGTATTCAAAAGAAAAGTATCAGCAAGACAGCCAATGCAACATGGGAGAAAAGCCCTATGCAGGCTTCCACCCACTCTTTCCCCGGTTATACCTGATACTCATGAATGCTGGACAATACAGACATTAAAATAGTCCATATTGATGCCCTTATGGATGCCATTAGTCTGCCCTTGGTTATCTGATCAACTGTGTTCATCTTTCAAAATTCGTCCTGATGTCAATCTTTTTTTTTTTTTTTTGCTAATTTCTTCCTTAGTTCTCTAGGAAGAGTTGCTCCTTTCTTCTTCTATTTTTGTATCATAATCAATTTTAAAAAGATGCAGAGAAGTGAGCAATTGAAGTAAATGTAAAAGACATCATTGCAGTTGGTAGTGAGAAGTTTATTGGTAACCTAAGAGCGGTTTGAAGAGTGCTATTTATGTGGAATGCAGGTTGAAGTAGAGAGGTGGGTAGGATACAAGGCACAGGAACAGAGAATTATCTTTCAAGAAGTTTGATGCTACTGAGAAAAGTAGAGCCCAGGTACTCGTTTAGGAGAATCAAGGAAGGTGCTATTAATCTGTGTAGTATTAAGAATGGAGGCCGAAATAGATAATTGTATATTCAGGAGAAATAGCTACCGAGGGAAAGGAGAGACCAGAAAGAATCAAAACTACTTGGCAAAGCATGTTTGTTCCTGCTGTGTATGAAATTGAGAATAGGATTGGGAGAACTTGGGGTATTGTAGTGTATGAAATTGAGAATAGGATTGGGAGAACTTGGGGTATTGTAGTACTTCTTCCTCTAAGACAGGAAGAAAGGGATAGAGGAGTTTTAAGTTCTCAGAAAAAAATGAAATCCAAAGTTTAGATCATTTATTAAAAATATATAAGATTCTAATTATTTTCTATTTATGTCGTTGCATTCTTTTATGTCTTCAAATGTAACTATACTGTGTCATTTTATAATGACATGCTACAAATTTCAAAAATACTTTTACAAGTTTAGAGATTGTAGTACAGGTGGAGTATCACTTATCCAAACAGCTTGGAACCAAAAATGCTAAGGATTTTGAATGTTTTTGGACCATGAAATATTTGCATATACATAGTGAGATATCTTGGGGATGGAACCCAAGTCCAAACGTGTAATTCATTTATGCTTCATTTCTACTTTGTTATGCATGTAGTTTGAAGGTAACTTTATACAATATTTCAAATAATTTTATGCACAAAAT
>RJWT010043882.1:0-11876 GCA_004365215.1 Cuniculus paca
TCTGAAATGCTATATTATGTTTGACTCTATTCTGTTTTGTTTTGCTTTGTTTTGTCTTGTTTTGTTTTGTTCTATTCTCTTTAAAATAAAAAAAAAGAAAAAGAATAAAACAAAACAAAACAGAACAGAGTTAAACACAACAAAGCATTTCAGAACAGAACACTGCAAGCAATACAGGTCTTCAAAACATAACAATAAGAGATTAACAATGGCTACCCTAGTGTCTCTTGTTTTCTTCGAAATGGTTGTTCATACATTCACACACAATAAACTCAAACAAAGCAAAATAACATAAAACCAGATAAAACAAAAGAGTGAAAACATTACAGGCCTTCAAATCAGATAACAAGAAATCAACAATGGTTACCTTAATGTCCCCTGTTTTCTTCAAAAGAGCTGTTCCTATCTTCTCACATATTGCAATCAAATAGAAGAAAAGAGACTTAAACCAATCAAATCAAAGAATAAAAGCACCATTGAACTTTAGAACCTTTCCCCCATATTTATCAGGAATTTGTATCATATTGAGTCTTTCAGTTTCTTAAACTAGGGAGACAATGCGGTGTTTACACATGTGAGTTTGATTTATTTCACTTATGAGTATGGTCTCAAGTCGCATCCATTTACCTACAAAAGCCTCAATGTGATCCTTCTTTATAGCTGAATAGTACTCCATTGTATAAAAGTACCACATCTTTTTATCCTGTAAATGAATATTATAATCAATAGGTGTTCATCCTTCTGCCACCACCACCTTCTTCCCCATGTGATTGAGAACATGAGGGTAAGTCTTATAACACAGCAATAAGAAAATCCCATCTTCTGTGAGGAACCTTAATATAGTTAAAATTGCCCACCTAGGCTAGATGAGCAAGGATGAAAATGATTTTGATATTGGCTCTCAGTCCTGGGAAATGGCACCAAAGACCTGAGGATAGGAAAAGGCATCAGCCTAAGGAAGGAGCATCTCATTCCCTTTGTAGCAAAGGAATCCAGACAAGACAAGGAGCTGGGGTAGAGAGCGACTGTTTTAATTTCACCTCGGTGATGTTAAGTGAGCAGTCTTCTGCCAAATGCCCTTCATGAAAACAAGGCTAGAACTCCACTGAGTTCCACTCAGAGCTCCACTTTAGTCCCCAGTCATCTGAGAATCCAAGACAGCAAGTAACAGGCACTTTGCCTCCACATTCCATAGTGTGTTCACCCTGGCTTGGCATGCCCAGCTTCCCTGTGTTTGGGGAAGCCAGAGCTCCTAGCAATACTGTCCCACCTCCCTAATCCCTTCTCTACCAATTCCTATACTTCCTGCCTGAGATACTGTAAGGGGTTACTGTGGCTCCTTGGAGGTGCTCTCTGCCTTCTCTGTCAAAGGTGAATAGGACCACCTTGGAAAAGATACACATACAAGCACACACACATAAACACACACAGTTGGAAAAATAGTCACAAAATCCTGGGTGAACTTTGGAGGCTATCAAGTCTAAGTGCAAAAAAATACGCGAATGGACAAATGATTTAAATCCAACTAGGACATGAGGAACACTAACCACGTGCAGGCACTGTGCCAGGCAATTTTCCTGCATTATCTCATTTAACTATTACTACTCTGTAAGGTCATTGTCACAATCTCAATTTTTAGATATAGAAATTGAGCTTGGGGAAGCAATGGAGTTGTCCACACACAGCTAAAGAGAGGGAAATCTAAGAATCAGATCCAAGACATCTTGAAACCATCAAAGTCCTTGACACGTCCTCATATGAAACCGCAACCACCTTGTCAGGGTAAACGTTCAGCTGAGAGTGATGTCCCAGCCAAAAAACACCAACTCACTGAATCTGTGCTGCTAAACCCTGTGATGTCTGGAAGCCTCCAGGAAAATATGAAAATGAGGTATCTTGGGAAAAACTCAGGAAATCTGAGGAGTACAAGGTGCAATGGAATCAGATCACCCTCCTTGGATATTTTTGTCAATGGGATTCATGAGGCTGAAAGGTGTGAATAAGCAGTTGCTATATTAAAAGTTCCTGAGAAAGCTTTCCACCTTGAGCCTTGGTTCCTGAGAAAGAGGAGGGGAATAAGGCTGGAAGTTTCTGAGTCCCTTCTCTAGCCCCTCCACTTCATTCTGCATTTTCAGGACATAGGAAATCAGTGAAAAGATTGCCTTCACCAGTACTCTTAATCCTCCCTCTGATAGCCTGGCCCATCTCCTTATTTGCCAGGAATGGGAGCAGGGAAAGATATTCTCACAGTACATCCATGGAGATGAAATCAGATTCCAAATTACATGAAGCTTGACATGCAATAAATACTCAATAAGTGGTGCCTCCTGTTTTAGGGGAGGAAGCCTCCCATGAAGCAAGGATCCCCAGCTCTGGCTCCTGGCTCTGCATTGAATCCAGTCATAGTTTTTCTGTCTAGGAAATTGAGCTTACTGAATCCCAACTTCCTTGCCCATAAAGTGGGGTTATACCATGCATCCCTCTGAGTTGTGGAGATAAGTTCCCCATATGAAACACTTCTCAGGGAGCTGACAAGGAATGGACATTTAGCAAGTGCAGCAGGTACCTGGTTCTCTTTCCTGCTGAAAAGATCACTGATTTACCCTATGGACATTGATGGAGACCCTAGAAGTGTTCTAGAATCTATGAATTCAAGGAAAACAAGATACCATATTCGGGTCAAAAATCCCACATATAAGGCCACTCCTCCTCTGGAAGAGAAAGGTGGAAGAACAAGTCAACTGTGGAAGGAGAAATAGGTATTGACTGATTGACTGATTGATTCTACTGTGGATTAAACTGAGGATATCCTGCATGCTAGGCAAGCACTCTACCACTGAGTTACATCCCAGTCCTTTTAAAATTTGTATTTTGAGAGAGACAGTTACCAAGTTTTCCAGGCTAGCCTCAAACTTTTAATCCTCCTACCTCAGCTTCCTAAATAGCTGGCATGAAAAGGCTTTTAAAAAATAATTGTAGGCCAGTGGTGCCTCATGCCTATAATCCCAGCACTCAGGGGGCTGAGGCAGGATGATCACTGTCAGTGCAAGGCCAGCTTGGGCTACAAAGTGAGTTCAAAGCCAGCTTGAATTACATAGTTAGACCCTGTCACAAAAAAAAAATAATTTCTGAATGAATGAATAATAAAAGAAATTCTTATATAACGCTGAAAACCAGTCTGCCCCAGTCAGGTCCCTACCCAGGTGCCACTTGCAGGGAACCGGCTCCAGTCAGGTCTCTATTCAGGTAGTACTTGTAGGTAACCAATCTGCTAGTTTGTCTCTGATAGCTATCTGGGGGATGAAGAAGGATAAAAGACAAAAAGACACAGGGTTAGTTTAGAATGCAGGGGACGGGGGGCTCTTGCCTCTAGTGGGCAGAGAACCCTGAGCACCTGGCTTGCCTTGCTTTTATTCACTTATTAAACACAGGTACAAGCAATTAGAGTAGTAGAAGATTTTCATCTGCTTCCCATTATCTATAGTCCATGTTTGGGTAAACAACTGGATCTCAGTTGTGTCGACTTTTCTCTAGAATCTGCAACAAGCCATCACACAAGCACACTGCCTTTTCTCCTTTGTGCTCACAGACGAGGTCAGTTAAGCCTCAGTTCTCATTATCTGGTCTCCCACAGTATGGTACATACTTTGTGGAAGGTCCTACACAGTTTACCTATATTAATACTATCCTTATGGCTACCCTGCGTGGAAGGCACTTATCCCCATGGTATACTCAGGGGCACTCAGACATAGACAGGCTTATATAACTTCAGTTCCAGGATCTGAAACCAGGCCATCCAGCTCCAGAACCCATGATACTAACAGTCCTTCTTGTCCATTGAGGCTTATAATGCATCTGTGTGACAGCCCTCAATCAGGGCAGGCATTCTTATCCTCAGTTTACAGACAATGAGACCTAGGCACTGAGACGATGGTAACTTACGAAGACCACACATCTGGAAACCTTCTTTGGCAGGAAGCCATAGAGACTTCACAGCAAAAGAGAGCCTCGATTGTATATATCACTCCAGCTACTAGGTGGGCTTCGGCTTAAGGATGGAGACAAGAATGAGTAAAACTGTTGCAACAATCTAGGCAAGAGAGCACAGTGTCTTGAATGGAGGTGAGAAAGAGGTTGGTGAGTAGTTGGATTTTGGGTACATGCCAATGATGGAGCCAACAGAACTTGCTGTTAGACTGAGTATGCAGCTTAAGAAAAACAGGTGTTCAACATAACTACAGGATTTTGGCCTCAGCACCTAGTAAATAGCTACCCTTTCTCGTGATGAAGAAATTCATGGCATCATACAACCAAGAGTTCACTTACTCAAGATGTTCATGTATGGATTTTTGTCTTCTAGCTTCTCTGTCATCCTAACTGTAGACAACTGAGCACTGCTAAGGGGGCCTTTCTTAGTCACAGACAGAATGAAGATAGCCCCTCTCATGAGATCCCACACTCTCCTAACACCACCCAACCACAAATTTCTGCCTTCCTGGAGACAAACCCTAGCCCATCCTGGGAACCAAGGGCCAGAGCCCAAGTAGGGTTCGAGGCCAGACAATCAGCCAGGTCTGGCCCTGATTTAATTATAGGATCAATCTGACCAGCTTCCCTGCCAACAGGAGTATCCCTGGACCTCAGCTTGGCCAGTCCCTAGGTTTTAGTTCCTGTGCTTGTCAGAGTGAGTTAGGCTCACATGCCATACCTTGGGTCCTATCCAGAAGGCCTAGCAGGACTCGCCAGTGACCACTTCAAGCCAAAGAAGGTTCCACTCCACAGCTGATCTAAGTCATTGAACTTGGGCACTAAATATTTCTGGGATTTGACAATCTAAAGCTCCTGGGAAAGGAGAAGGACTATAAATAGTAGACCTGGCTTCTCAGATGCTAACCAAGGTGCAGGTTTGGGGTAGAAGAACATTAAGTGCTCTAGAAACTCAAGCATATACCCATTTCCAGACTGGAGAAACAGATCACACAATGCAGGGAAGGCTGCATTTCTGAGTGCACCGGCTCACCCCAGGACACCCGGGAATGATACAACATGACATTTCAAACTTGGCTCAGGGTCCTGGGTAGGGCTGAGCCTGCAGTGAAGAAGCTCAGCATCTTCTCCAAGAATCAGTGTAGGAAGAGGAAGGCTGATGACTTCAGTCTTCATGATGAGGCACCTGCCTTGGGTTTTCCCCTGAGATCTCCCTCACTGTCCTCCAAATAAGCTTACTGGAACATGGCATTTCTCCATAGCTCTGAAATGGGCATGCACACAGACCACAGGCCCCTCCCCCAGGATGTAAGATTTTCTGGCCACAGCTTCCCCACCAGGTCCATAGCCAACTCCCCCAAAAACTGTCCTCCCAAAGCAATTTATATCTCTTGTTTCTGTTCAGTTGTATAACTACTCTTAGGGCTTAGGTGAGCTGACTCAGCTGTGAAGAAACAATGCATCAGGAGCAGAGATTTTCTGTCTCATTATATAGATGGGAAGCCTGAGGCCAGAATTGGAAAGAGACTTTTCTAAGAGCCTAGAGTAGGTAATAAAGGCATGATCCCAGGATCCTGGACTCCCAGTTCAGTGCTACTTGTATTGTCCATCATTTATCAACAGTCACAGGATTCCTTGCTCCTTGGAGCTGCTTCCCCAGTTCCAAGAGCAGTTCTGACCAGTAGCAGCCCCTGCCAATGATTCCCCCCAACCATCCTTGATTTTCTCCTCTCTTTCCCCCTTTTGTGTTAGTCAACTTTCCATCACTGTGACAAAACACCTGAGAAAATCAACTTAAAGAAAGGAATAGCTTCTTTTGGCTCATACTTTCAGAGATTTCTGTCCATGGTTGCTTACCTCAGTTGGTTCTGGCCTGTGGTGCTATAGTACATCACAGTGAAATTGCAAGGCAGAGGTAACTGTTCACCTTATGGTGAGCAGAAAACAAAGAAAAGGAGGATGAAATCAGAGGTCCTGATACCCCTTCAAAGACACACCCACGATGACCTAACTCCCTTTCACTAGACCCCACTTTCTAAAAGTTTCACCACCTCCCAACAGCCCTACAACCTAGTGACCAAGTCTTTAGTTTTTCCACTCAGATTGCCAATGGAGAGAGTCAGTTATGGTGAGCCAGTACTATTCTGCTTTCCCAGATATCAGTGGTAATCTGCTTGCTCCAGGATATCCTTAAGATGTAGTTAAAATGTGTTGGAATCTTTCAAATGTACATCTCGTTTGACCATGAGATTCAACATCCATCCTAACAATAAGGGTAGATACCTATATAATACCTTCTTCTAATGGATAGAGAAACTGAGGTTCAAAGAGTGTTCATCCTGCAGGAAAATGCTTCATCCAGCTTTGGATGCAGATTCCATGAATCATATTTCCTCTGACACATCACACTCATAGGGATGGTTTCAGATGTGATGGTAGGTTAGTCCCATCAGCAAGACTCAGATCTTCTCTTGGAAAATGAAGAAATTTGACTTAGACAAGGTGATTTCCTATCAGCCCAAAGTACAGATCCTTAGGGAATTCTATGAAAAGTAATGAAGGTATAGTATGTTTAGGGTACAGTTTATGGAGGTACTCCAAGGGCCCTACTCACATGAGCCCTTCCAGGGCCCCTTCTTCTCTCATTCTAAACAAACACTCACTTTCTTGCCAAATGATATGTTGTTACAAAATGTTTTCTGGTGGCACCTGTAGTCCCACCTACTCAGAAGGCTAAGGCAGGAGGATTGCTTGATCTCAGGAGTTTGAGATCAACCTCAGCAATATGGTGAGACCTCATATCAAAAGAAAAGTTTCTTAACTCCTCTCCAAATATTAAAAAAAAATAAAAAATAAATAAAACCAAGATCCACCTTAGAAAGTCATTTAGACCAAGATTCAAACTTACTTATGTGCTGTGTGATACTGATATAATCACAACCTCTCCGAAACTGAGCCGGCCTGTCTATGAAACACTGGTATGAAGCTCACTAACACAGAGCAGAGTCCTCATAACTACTCATCTGCCTCTATTTCATCCAATTGTACAGAGACAGGTTGTACTACAAACAAGTCCAGGTTTCTTCCATATTAATGTTCTGGAACACTGATGTTCACAAGAGTCACTTGGCACCCTTGGAGAAGCAGATCATGATAGTGGGTTTCTGCCCTCAACCCAGGAGGCCCTAAGCTTAGTCCACAGCCAGTGGCTCTTCTCTCCGATCCCCAGCATTTTCTCACTGGCTATCAGAAAATGAGCAGCGCCAGTCCATTTTTCCTCTGCAGACTGGCAGGAGGTGGGAATGGGGACCATTAGGCCCAGGAAAGGTGACCTTAGCTTTTATCTTCTTTCAGCATTTGGAATGCTGTCATATTCTCTAACTCCTCCAAACCTCATGGTAGTGAAGAAGTGAGTAACTCTTATTCCTCTTATGACAAAACTGGAGTCTAGAAATACACACACACACACACACACACACAAGCTGGCCAAGGTCAGTACCTGTTTTAAATGGAAATTTTCGTCTAAGAGGAGCTATCCAAAGCATTGTTGTGCTCCTATGAGGTACAGCCATCCCAGCAGTCAGGAGTAACCAACTGGTGGGAAATCACCTCATGTCTTAATCACTTTCTTGTCAATGGGACACAACATCCACAACCCACAGTTTAAAGTAGGAGAGTTTTAATTTGGATTACAGTTTAATCCATGGTCAGCTAACTCTAATGCAGAAAAAGGTAGAAGGATCTAGGCAAAGGAAAGCTGCTCATGCCATGGTAGCCAGGAAGCAGAGAGAGAAGTAAGGAGCCAGAAGGGAGATATACCCTTCCGGGTCATACCTTCCCTATCTCCTAAGAGCGCATTCAGCGCTGAACTCATTGATGGGATAATTCTCTGTTGAGTACAGTGCCCCCATGACCCAATCACCTTCCAAAAGCCTAGCCTCTAAACACATGAGCTTTTGGGGGAACATTCTAGATCTAAACCTTAGTACCCTATGTGTTCCAACACCTGCCAAGGTCTCTGAGCAGCAGGTAGCAAAGCCAAGAGGGAAGCTAGGACCCTGATTCCTGGTGTGGCACCTGGATCTGTCCTACTGGACTTAGTAGTCTTTGGAGTTGGCCATAGAGGGCCCTGATCAATCACGCAGCTTTGTGGTCAAAAGTAATGCAAGCCACGGGCCTGGGCCAGAAAACAGAGACAACAGCTGTAGTAGTGGACATCTTCGATGTGCCAGACGCTACACTGGATGCTTTGTATACACTGTTCACCATCCTCACAGCCACACTTTCTAGGGAGATTCTCCATTTCACAGATGAAGAGACAAAAACAGAACAAGTGAACGAGTGGTTCAAGGTGGGATAGTTAAGAGGTGCTGAGTAGGAAAAGCTGCCAGTGTAATTTTTATCATCAACATCCTTGTGTTCTCAGCTTCAATACCACCATCTCAGCCAGGTCCCATCTAAGCAGCTCCCGTTTAGGTAGGACTCAGTGTTCTTGGCCTCTGTACTCTCTATTTTCTTCTGAGCACTTCTCACAATACACAGCTTGCTTCCTGTATTTATTTGTCTGTTTATTTTCTAACTCTCTCATCAGGATATAAGCTCTGAGAAGACCAAGATGGTGCCCTTCTTAGCTTTTGCGGAGTCCCTAGAACAAAGCCTCCCAGACAAGAGTCACTCACCACATATTCATTGAATGAACAAAAACTCAGCATTGAACAACAAGATTCTGGTGAGAGAGCAGCACATCTGGCTGAGCTTGGTGTGGAGAGCAAAAACTCTGCTGGCCTGGTGTGGCAAGGAAAGCATAGATTTTGGAATCAGCCAGACCTGTGATCTAACCTCACAGTGACTATCTTTGTGGCTTTGGGCTAGCTGTAGCCCTTGGCTTTCTTGTTAGTTAAATGGAATACTTTATTCTTACTTTCAAAGACAATTGTGCTGATTAAATACATTTGAGGTGCTTGTTCTCTTTCTCTTGAAAGAAATGTATACCAGGGTATCTTGGCTCCTAAACAAAAGCGGTTTCCCCTTCTCTACTAGCGATGGGTCTTGGAACTCCAGGCTTGGAAAGGTCCGGAGCCCCACTTGCATTAGAGATGATTGCTGCAGCCCAGCTCAGAGCCTATCGCTGCACTCTCACCCTGTGCAAGCAGCAGTCGATTTCAAGCTATGTAAATATGCCGGGCTGCCTCCTCAGCAAAGGAACAGCTATACTTAGTGCAATTTGCATGTATTTTAAGCTGACTTGTTCTAGGCAAAGAAGCCGATTCATGAATTTAATAACATTCACAGATTCCCAGGATGTCAGCATTGGAAGAGACGTCAGACACCATCTAGCCTAGCCCCTCATTTGGCAGAAGAGGATTCTGGGGGCAGCAGTATGTCCAAGGTCGTGCAGCTAGGAGGGAATAGGGCTGAATAGACCCTTGGCTTCTGACTCCAAGTCCGGAGTTCTTTTCAAGGCTATTCCTTTTTCACTCTATCTTTTCCCAGCACTCATTTAAGCAGGGTATGAATTTTCAGCCTGAGGCCCTAGTGCTGCCTTGACTTAAAGGGAGAAATCTGGCTCTAAAGATGCTGAAAGATGAGACTGCTGGTGTGGTCTGGGGGCCAGTTGGAGAATAGCCATGTGAAAAGGACTAGGAGACTAATAAGGACATAGTTCATGAATCTTTCCCTGCCTGGGCACCAAGTGACCCACACAATGAAATTTTCTGAGCATCCCCCCTTTCCTTAACAGCCTATTCACATGATACATTAGGTTATCCAGGGATTTACCTAGACCATATTTTTAACTTCAGTTGATAGCTTTTGCATCTGCCTGCCCAGAGAGCCTTCTCCCTTCTGGTAACTGCACACTTCTTTGCTTTATGGGAACAGTCCTCCTTCATGGATTCCATAGTTGTCAATCAAAAGGCCCTAAGGGTCTTGCCACAAGGTTGGGCTTGTGACCCAGATCCAATCTAGTCAGTGGCCCAGGAGTAGTCATGTGACCCAAATATCCCTTTTTGAGGGCTGAGATGCATGCCAAAGGAAAGATATTGCTCTTTTCTCTGTGGCAGCTGGGTTTGCAGCCACAAGAAGAAAGCCTGCCGGAGAAGGCTGTCAGCACAGTGGAAGGGAGCCCAAGACCAAGATGCAGAGACAGGATGCTGAGGCCATTGTTCAAATGCCTGGATCCATCTGTTCCTAATGCCCAGCTAGACTCCTCTGGGCTTCCCTATTTTCTCAAAATGGTTTGATTGGATTTCTTTACTTGCAGCTGACTCCTCCTGACTGAGGCGCTAACCCACATCATCTCCTGAGGTAATAAATCTGTGAAGTGACTCCCTGCCATAGAAGAGTGCACTTCTTTGCAAGAAAGAGCCTAATTGACCTTCTTAAGCTTTACAAAGTTCTCCTTGTTGTAATTAAATGTACCAGGTGGTAAATATTTAATCAGTTTGTTATGCCAATGATGTTCTGCAAAGTACTATTATTGTTATTATTATTGGTAGCTGTAGTATAGTGATTAGAAACTGAGGCTCATAATGGTCCACTACCCTCACCAAGTTCAGAAGTTAGAACAACTCCATGTGGGAGATGTTCTCAAATCTAGATATTTTGCTCCGAATGCACTAACAAAATATAAAATAATGATGATGATGTTGCTACAATTATTAAGTATTTATTGTATGCCAGACACTATGCTAAACACTTCTCATATGTTGACTACTCTTTCCAACAACCTCAAAACTTGATAGTAGAGGAAACTGAGGCAGAGAGTATTTAGACAACTCATCAGCTAACTGGGCATGGGGAGTAGTCATCACCTCAGCACTTCGACCTCTCGCTCCAGGATTCTGGATTCTGGGAGTGAATTTGAGTCCATGTTCCTCAGACTTTGCCTGAACTTACTGACTGAACCCTAATTCCCTCTTCTCTCAGCTTTTATCATTCTGGACTGAGGAGTCTATTAGTGTTGGCACCAATCTCTCAGCTGAAGATTAGAGATTGGAAGATTCAAGTTGAAGATTAGAGCAGACCTATCTGTCTGCTGAGACTAAGCTGCCTAGTCTCACTTAGACTGTCACTTGAATCTCCACCCTCAGGACTGAGGACCCAGTGCCAAGGCGGCTTCTGAGACCCACGTGCTTTGAATCATTATTCTCAATGAAGGTTTAACAAAAACTGAACAAAGGTGACAGAATCCTGTCTGGGGCTATCCCCAGGTGAGCCAACAGTGACCTGCAGATTCCCCATCTCTCCAGACCTCCTAGTTCTGCCCTCCCTCTCCAGGAGCTGTACCTGGAGGCACACTGGGCTGCAAGTCCCCAGGGGTACAAGCTATGGCCCTACTGAATTTATTTACAGAATGAAAATAGTGCCCTCCTAGAACAGTGGCACACTGCCTACCTTCCAGGAATAGCTCAGTGACTTAGGCCAAAGAGTCCCCTTATTTGGCAGAGGGAAGAAAATCTTCACACAGAGCAGCAGAATGGTCCAGAAGTGCTATCCTGTGTCAGGGCCACCTCTCCTCAGACTCTAAGCCCCACTCTCCCAGGATAGATACTTCCTGCCCCTGCCAGGCCCCCTAGATATCCTTCAGGGTGACAATCAATGAAAAAGCATGTCTTAAGCTGACTGTACCCCACTTAGGATGCCAAAGAGAAATGCCAGTACTCTCTTGCCAAACAGGAATTTGGTCTTTGGTTGCCTCATCAGCCTAACAGCTTATCAGGCTAGGACTGGCCTAAAAATGCCAAGCAGCCTTGAAAGGAAACAATCAAGGACAGTAGGCACAGATGGTTCCATCAGGACTGCATCAATGAGATTCTTCCTGGGTGGCTACCAGGGTCATTCTATCCAGTCCTCAGCCGCCACTTCAGCCATGAGTGAGAAGCTTTAAA
>RJWT010043883.1:0-11885 GCA_004365215.1 Cuniculus paca
TCTTTACTATGAATAGGTAATATGACACTTATGTAACAATTAACACTGTGCCAGAAAATGTAAGAATCAATTTCTGTGTACTAATTCAATGGCAGTTTTATTATTCCTATCATACTGAGAAAGAAATTGAGGCACAGAGCAGTTAAATAACTTGCTCTACATCACATATCTAGGAAGCAAGACAGGAGGGGTTCAAACTTAGGCTATCTGGTGCCAGAACTCCTGCTCTGAATGTTCCTCTGCATTAGACCCTCTCCACTACCAACTGAACTAGGATGGCAGTGACATGAGAATGCATAGATGATTTCCTAGGTGGAATGCAACTATAGAGTTCAAAGTTGATGCAGAGATTGAGCAGAATGCATTTGGAGATTGTAAGAAATTCATCTTGATAAATTGCTCTGAGCTTAGCAGAAACTGAGGTTTTAAAGATTTGAAGATCTGTCTGGTGGAAAATCTTCAAAATTTTGGAAGAGGTTTAGATGTCAATGACTATGCACTGTGAAGTAAGCTTTAAATTTTTGTATGCTTTCAAGTGTGTGCCTGAGTCACACAGGTCCTATTGCAGAGGTTCATTTCTAAGGGCGACTCATACAGGTGTAGGCTAAATTGGCCCAACAAAGACCCATAGTAGCTATACCTGGTATGCTAGAGACCAGGATTTGATGAATCATCAAATTAACCTATAATTCTGGCCAAATCAGGCAATATTTGGCTCCACTTGGTTTTTAAAAATATATTCTTCTATTAACTTGCAGAAGGAAAAGCCAAGATTGGACTGTTGACTAAATTTTACCTTTTATAGACAGAGTTCATTGTTATAGTAGTCTTCTGAGTTGCTAAAAATTGATTGATTGATAGCCCTATTATGTATTCTTGGAAGAATAATGCTGATTAAATTACTTATTATCTTGGACTGCTTTCATATTGATACTTAAAAAGTTCAATATTTTTGAATAGCTAAACTTACAATTACTACTCATGAAAATATTTCATGGTGAACACACAAATGGATTTCTGATACATGATTGAAACAAGTCCTTGGAAGACATGGTTCCTTTACTCTTTTTAGAACTATAATTCTTTGATTTCATGTTGTATTTTGTCACTGAATTGGGCAAGAGAAAGGGTGAATTTAAGTGAGCTTTCAACAGATGCTAATTATTTTCTTTTAAAAATAATATACATAGCATACATAATTCTAAGTTTGTACACAGAAGGTAATGTGTATTTATTGATTGTTAAAATATCCTCCAAACATGACTGGCGGATGACTACAAACATGACTTTGTGTTAGAAAAGGACTCATTGAAATACATGGTGGTTGTGTTGAGGCTTAGACTTCAAAGAATATTGACACATTTGCGTTTATCGACATTAATAACTTCAAGTATGTCATTGTTGAGGTTTTTGTTTCAGTGAGTGCCAGATGTATCATTCCTCAGATTATATTCAGTGAAACTCTTTCTGAATGCCAAATGGACATGAGAAAACTTTCAGTCATCTGGAGCTTGTAAATTGTTCTGAAATTTTTGGAATTTTATTAGAGACTTGATTTCATCAGAGAGCAGAGAATACCTTGGATGAATAAAAGTCAAGTCAATCAGAAATGATTAGAACCAGTAATCAGAATTTCCTTGGAGAGCTAAAAATGTATGATGTAAATCCACTGCCTTGGGAAAAAAAAGATTACTTTAACAAGTTATCAGATATTACAGAGCAACTTCAGATGTGGGCACAGATGTGAGGCCTTTTTTTTTTTCAAGCTACAATTCTCTCCATCCCTCCTTTCAAATTTAGCTTTTTGGGAAGCTTCATTTGGCTAATCAAGGTTGATGAGGTTTCAAGATGATTATATTATAAACATGGAATTAGAAATAATATCCTCTGAAAAGTAATAATTTTATTTCAATATGTAACTTAAAGAACTGGATTGTTGCATTTCCGTTTTTGCCAGTTTGGAACATTTCCATAATATTTGATTTATTTTTAGAAATTTTTGTTTTGTTTTCCAACTTTATTTTACCTTACTTATTTTTTTCTCCTTGCTTTGTGGATTTTCATTATAATACACATACTTGTCATCTGTCCTTTTATGAATATTTCATCTTCTATCCTAATACTGATCATAAATAACAAAACAGTTTTTAAAAGCTCTTTGAAAATATTTAAATTTAGTTTTATGGACTAATGGTTCAAACAAAATCATAAAGACTTTGTGTATGTTGGCATCTATAATTAAAAATATGTAATACCATTGATAGGGCAGATTTGTGATTTTTTTCCCTGAGTATGTCATATTCTATGGCAGTGGAACTCCTGAGATCCAAGACTAAAAATGGAATTGACATTATTTTTTTCTCTCTGCTCTTTAAGGAATTTTAAAACATAAATTATTTTGTTAAACAAGCATTAACTTCTTTATCACTGTAGAATGTGGAATGTAGAATGGCAAAAAAAAAGTCCTCTTTCTACTTAGAATTTATAGTATGCTGCTAATGGGTAAAATATAAAGAATGATATATATGACTTTTATTGTTGATTAGGGCAAATGTGGAAACTCTATTCAAGGTAAGAGGTTAAAAGTTTACATATCCACAAGAGAGATACTGCAAGGATATTGCTTGGATTGAAGCTTTTTTCTCCCTGTAAGATCTCTCTTCAAGTAGATGCTTCCACTGTAATTTTTAAAAGTACCAAGAGTGTTACAATATTATTGAATTTTTTCCATTCAGTTAGAAGAATGGCCGGATCAGAAAAGACTTTTCAATTTGATTTGTGATGAATTCATTTTATACTGAGAAGGAAAAAAAGAAAAAAGGAATTTAGCAACCTTTTGCTCCTGCTCCCTCATTAAATTGCAGTTTAGATGAGTTGTTCAAGTTAACACTAGCTAGGGCAAGAGCCAACACACGGTAGTGGTGCTTGTCCTAACTGCACCGTCTTTGAGGCATGCCGCTTCCCCACTTCCCTGCTTTCTCTCTTCATTTATATCCTTGTCTGTCTATTTTACATAATTAATCTTCATTATCATTATCTATCCATCCAATGCACACTGAACACTTGACTAAAGCGTATCTCAAATCCTAAGCGAGTTCTTGGGTGGAACTGACAATGTACAAGTATGGAATCGAATGAGTATCACCTCTATATTCTTAAGAGCAGGTCTGTGTTTGTTCACCGTCCTAGCAGTCCCACATTGAGAAACCTTATTCAGGAAGTGCTTTTCCTTTCACTTGAAGAAAGACAAATCTAACCATTTTTGCTGAGAACGTCATCCATAGCAAGCACTGACACAGAAGCAACAGTCTTTTTCGTGGAGCTGAGTCAGATGTAATGAATGGTGAGAGTAGCTTATTTCTCAAAAAAAAAAAAACCGAAAATCTTAATTCTTACCTCAATGACATGGCTTATTACTTTACTAGGTGACTATAAACTATCTGCCAAATCTGAATTCCTATCCTTCAAATGCATACTTAATATTTCAACATTTATTACATCTGACTCTCAGCAAAAATGTATAAAATGAACTATGGAATGGTTAGATTTGTTGTGGAAGCTGTGGTCTAGTTGAAGAATTTCACAGAACACACATGGTTAGGATATTGCCAAGAAAACACCCTTTCTCCAGTCCTTTCATTAAGAATGGATAGCTTCACAAACAGAATGCAGCAAATCATCAAGAAGACTGTATACCATGACCAAGGGGGATTCATCCCAGGAATGCAGGGATGGTTCAACATATGTAAATCAATAGACACAATACATCAGATCAATAGAACCAAAGATGAAAATCACATGATTATCTCAAAAGATGCAGAAAAAGCTTTAGATAAAGTCCAACACTCATTCATAATGAAAATCCTACAGAAAAACGGAATAGATGGTCTTCAATCTGATGAAAACCATCTATGACAAACCAACAGCCAACATCATACTACATGGGCAAAACCTAAAAGTTTTCATTCTAAAATCAGGGACAAGACAAGAACATCCACTATCACCACTCCTATTTAACATAGTTCTGGAAACATTAGCCAGAGCAATTGGACAAAACAGAGAAATAAAAAGAATAAGGATAAGAAAAGAAGAAGCTAAATTATATTTCACAAATGACATGATGCTCTACATAGAAGACCCCAAAAACTCCACCTAAGACTTCTATATTTAATAAACAAATTCAGTAGCATAACTGGATACAAGGTCAACACTCAAAAATCCATAGCCTTCCTGAACATGCATAACAAACTCACTGAGAGAAATTAGGGAAAGTCCACCCTTTATAGCACCCCAAAAACTGAAGTACTTAGGAATCAATCTAACAAAGAAAATAAAAGATCTATACCTTGAAAATTACAATACTCTGAAAAGGAAAATTGAAGAGAATATCAGAAAATGGAAAGATCCCCTTGCTCAGGGATAGGAAGAACCAATATTATGAAAATGGTCATACTCCTAAAACTGCAATAGAGATTTAATGCAATCTTGATTGAAATACCATTAGTATACCTCACAGATCTAGAGAAAACTTTCCTAGAATTCATTTGGAGACAGAAGAGACCTAAAATAGCAAAGGCAATCCTGGGAAACAAAGGCAAGGCAGGAGGCATCACCATTCCTGACTTGAAGTTATACCACAAAGCTATTGTGATAAAATCAGCATGGTATTGAAAAAAAACAAACAACAGACCTGAGGATCAGTGGGATACATTAGAAGGTACAGATACAACTCCAAACACACTCAGCCACCTTATCTTTGACAAAGGGGCCAAACATGTTTGCTGGAAGAGCGATATACTCTTTAATAAATAGTGCTGGAAAAACTGGCTTTCCATATGTGGAAGAGTGAAACTACACCCATGTCCTTCACCATGCACAAAAGTCCAAATGGATCAAATATCTAAATATTAAAACGGAGACACTAAAAACTGAAAGAAAAATGTTAGTAGAAATCTTGAAGGCATAGGTGTAGGCAGAGAATTTATGAACAAAACCCAAACCGCACAGAAAGTACTTCAAAGAATCAACAACTGAGATCTCATCTTATGAAAAAGTTTTCACACATCAAAAGAAATCATCAACAAAGTGAAAAGAAAACCCAGAGTGGGAAAAAATTTTAGCCAACCAAAGGATTTCTATCTAGAATGTATGAAGAACTGAAAAATAATTGGGCCCCCCAAATTCAAAAACTCAATCCAAATATGGGTATCTGAGATGAATACACACTTCTCAGATGAAGAAATACAAGTGGCAAATAAATATATGAAAAAATGTTGAGTTAAAATAACACTGAGATTCCATTTCACCCAGAGAGAATGGTTATCATCAAGAAATCAACCAATAACGAGTGCAGGTGGGGCTGCAGACAAAAGGAACTATTTTTCACTGTTGAGGGTGTGTAGAATGGTACAGCCACTGTGGAAATCAGTGTGGAGATTCCTCAAAAACCTAGGATTGGAGGTCCCATTTGATCCAGCTATTCCCTTTCTGAATATTTTCCCAGGAGATTTGAAAACATCATACCACAGTGATATATGTGCACCCATGTTTATACCTGCATAATTTTTAATAGCTAAATCTTGGAAATAACTCAAATGCCATCAACTGAGTAACAAATGAAAAAGATGTGGTATTTTTATACAATGGAGTACTACTCAGCTATAATGAAGAATTAACTCGAGGTTCTTGTAGATAAATGGACGCAACTAGAGACCATACTCATAAGTGAAATAAATCAGACATGTGTGTGTAAACATGCTATTGTTTCCAGGAAACTCAAAGAGTTAATAATATCCAAAATGTACAACAGATATTGTGAAAGGAGAAGAAACTGGTCAAAAGGAAAGAACAATTGGGGTAGGGGAAAGGAGAAGAGAAGGAAGGGAAAGAAAAAAATGCACCCACACACATAAGATAGCTAAGATAATTATACTACTAATTTCTTTTAGTTCATTGCAAAGAACATTTTGTACTTATATTGTTTGATCAATTTTGCATGCCTATCTCTTGTAATCTGAGCAACTACTCTGAAAATAACAATATACAATATTATTAACCATTGTTAATTTCCTATTATATTGTTTTGAAATTCTGTATCAGTTTTTATTGTTTTTTCTCTTTAAAAAATATATGTATATGTAAAAGGATGGACAGCTTCAGCAAAAGCTTGTCAGCTTTCTCCTGTGAGTCTACTTTAAAGCTTTTGTTTGTCTTTCTTCAAGTAATTTTTTTTTGGTGGTGGTACTGGAGATTGAACCTTGATCTTTTGCATTGAGCAACATCCTCAGATCTTTTAAATTTTTTTAATTTTTATTTTGAGACAAGGTCTCTCTAATTCTCCAGGCTGGACTCAAACTTGAGAAACTCCGGTTCAACCTCCTGAGTGCTGGGAGTAATCCATGTCCTAGTCAAACCGAATATTTTGAAATGAATCTTATTCTTTTGATTCCCTGTTTCTTTTGGATAATTGTGATTTTTAAAAAAAATATTTGGATTAAGATACACTTAAACTCAAATGTTCTTTGCAAATAAAGTGAATGTGTATTTCTAATATTATTTGTGTTTATAGTAATGCAGTAAGTGTGACTTGCTTCCAATTTGTGTAAATTTTCACATAAAAATTTCTATTTAGATGCAAAAGCTCTTAGTTATATAATTGAAACCAATAGACTTAGTAAATTATAAAATCATTAACAAGCTCATTACTCAATGATCTTTAAGTAGCCTGTTAAGTCAGTAAATTCTGTAAAAAATAAAACCTAGTAACTAAATTACTTATGCAGTGATATAGACTAAATTATTGGTTTTACTAATATACAGAGATAACAGTGTTTAGTGATTATATGTAATTAGGTGATTACATGCTGGCTAATTGCTAATGTATTTTATTTGAAATTAAACACATTTTGGCTTATGTAATTGAGCTTGTCGAATACACTGTAAAACAGCCTAATGTAAAAATCATCTGAATGATTTGTGTGTTATTTAATATTTTAAAATTAGAAATTAATATGTAATTGTACATATTTATGGGTACAGTATATTTTTATGCATGCAATATTATATAATGATAATGCAGGGCAATTAGCATATCTATCACCTTAAACATTTGTCATTTATTTGTATTGGAAACTCAAAATCTATGCTACCAGGTATTTTGAGCATGGTATTTATTTATATTTAAAATTGTTCATTTTTTATTGGTCCTTCAATTTTTATATGGATATTTATAGAACACATACTATGTACTCAGCATTGGCTTTATCACCTTCTCATTAAGGAAATGGTAATTATAGCATTATGTGGTGAGGAGAGCAATGAAGAGAATCAGGAAGAGGCAAGCAATTCATCATCCGTGGAAGGTCAGGGAGTATTTGTTTCCCAGAAGGAGGGATGTTTAGGTAAGTGCTGGAGGATCAATTAGCCAGAGCATCATTCTGACTTTCCATCTTTGTAACTAAATATCTGAGATAATCAACTTACAAAAAAAGAAAGATTTATTTTGGCTCACAGTTTCAGAGGTTTAAGTGCATAGTCAGTTGGCCCCATTGCTCTGGGTCTGTGTCAAAGCAAAACATCATGGTGAGAAACATTTGGTGGAACAGTGCTGGTTACCTTTTCTTAGCTGGGAAGCAGAGATAGAGGAGGGGGTGAGGAATAAAATGCACCCTTCAAGGCCGTGCCTTCCTCAGTGACCTTCCTCAAACTAAGCCCCATCTCCTAAAGTTACCACTACCTCCCAATATCCCATTAAGTTATGACTCCATAGATAGATTAATCTAGTTATAGGTTAGACTTGTGATCCAATTACTCCAAAGACCCTGCCTCTAAGACTGTTGCATTGAGGACTAAGTCTACATCCGAGGTTTGGGGGACATTGGAAATCTAAACCATAATACCAACAATAAGCAGTTCGCATGAATGAGGTGGAGAGATTTCGGAAGAGAGAAAAAAGGGAATTCAGCGGGTAAATAAGTTAGGGTTGAATTATAAAGCTCTTTGTCTGCCAAGCTAGGTAACCTTGGCTCATGGTGTTGTCTAGGAGAGCTTGAAGGAGGTTTGTTTACAACTGAAAAATGTAGACTGAATTTAGAAACAAAATCATTTCAACCTGCAAGTGAGTAGTTGTATGTGGAGAGGTGAAAGTGGAAAGCAGACTAAAGCAGATTAAAGAGTGAACAAAAAGTAATGGAGTAGAGTCAGTGCTTACCATTAAGAAGTTACTTGCTTATAAACATTTTAAATTTATATGTCACTTAACCTAAAGAATGAGTATGAAATTACAGATTGATCATAATAACAAATGATGGGGTTGCCATCATGTAAAATAGTTTGGGTAATTTTTTGTAATGTGTTAATTTTAATTTTTTACTAATGGCATGAGAATGAAGGAGGTTGACATGAAGTATATAGAATTATGATTTATGGGCAGTTGCAGAACAAAAGGCAAATATCTCTTAATTTATGCTTTTATTTTCCATATTATGAAGAAAATAATAATGCAAGAACATAAAAATGTTTATTCCAGAGGATGTATCTTTTTATAAAGGCTAATGTCTTTAAGAATCATGATGCATATAAGATACAATAAGTTTCTATATAGTTTTAGCTCACAGTGACTAATAGAACTAAAAACTAGATGATAGTTTCTGTTATAAACAAAACAGGTCACAAGAGTCTAATTTTTAAAAGTGAATTCTTCATTTCATAAAAAAATTCTTGACATTATAAAAGATACTGACTACAGAATTTTTGGCTTTTATACATGAAAATTACTTTAATAAACAAGCTTCAAGTTATGGTAATATTATGGTTTACATAAAATGCAAAGCAGTGTACTTCTCCTACAAGTACTATGTTGCCTACTTTTTGATACTAATTTTTTTCAGACTATAAACATTGTAAATGAAACATAGACTATGCTTTACTATGTTAAAATTGCTGTCCAGGTGGATTTATCACAAAGTTATTTAAATTTAGGGCCTCTTACTTGTATAGCCTCCTACCTAATTTTGTATTACTAATTTCTACAGCCCTTTACTTAATTTTTATTTGCCATATTATTTTCTTTAGAGGGCTTCCAACTTGAGTAAATTTCAAACCTGCAAAAATCTAGAGTCGCCAACAATTTCTGGGTAGAGCATAATCTTTAGATGAGGACTTTCAATGTAATCATTTAAAGTTTCTAAACAGGTGCCAATCATTAGCAAATACTCTCAAAAAACTAGCAAAGCAGGAAATTCCCACAACTAAGCTATTTTAACCATTGTGCAGTTTTGTAATTTGGTAAGATCCCACAACTTTTGAGGCTTACTCTACACTAGGCTCCAGTTATTCAGGGCAACGCTTTTCAGCAGGAATTATCACTGTAGGCATTGAATTGGTGCCGAAGCTGAAGCCTATGGAACTGAGACAGATTTAGGCATGCCTGTTAAGCATGTGCTTAACGTTCTTGTGCATTGTTCAAATGGTCAGTACACACTGTTAACATGGTCAGAATTGTCTACTAGATACCTAAACAGAATTAGTTTTTCACAGAAAATTGGATCTGAACTCAAATACCCTCAGTTACCAGGAACAGTTTGAGGCCATAGCCACCTTATGGCTTGTCTATGGCTGTGTAGAAACGGGAAACCCTAACTTTTGGTTCTTTAAAAGTGAGTTTGTCTACGATGTTATTGGTAGATGAAAAGGATGACTTAAAATTTTGCCATATTTTAGATAATGGTTTTTCTGCCTATGGCATCTTATTATTTTTCACCCCAGGACAGCATCAAAGCACTCAAAAACCCACTGATTGTCAACAATCAGAATCTTGTTGGTATATTTGAATAGTTGTCAGGAATTGGCTTTTTAAATGCCAAGGATAAAACTATAGTTATGACAAATAAAATGAAAGAGGTGGCCATAGGAAAAACAAGCACAAACTAAGATATTCAATAACCTTTCTGAACAGTTTTTCTTAAATATGATCCAGATACCCACTGTCATACAAATAACCTAAGATTTACTTTGTCACTTTTGTCACTGAAAACTCAATGTGCTTAGGGCTTGTGATAAACAGACTTGAGGAAAGTGAGAGATCTTACGTATTCTAAAGCCATCCATAAGTAGCTTAACAGTTCATCCTTTTTTTTTTTTTTACCCAACCATCAAAGCATTTATGTTACCCAAATGGAATGAAGCATATGTTTAATTGAATCCTTCTGTGGTGATTGTGTTTTCAGGCTGGTCCTTGGTCTTCAGAATTCTTTCTAGGAGCCTGGAAAGGGTTTAGTTGCTTATTGTAGCCTTTTTCTAGATGATTAAGTCTCCCTTCCATTTTCCCCCAGCCATATTTTATTCTTAAAGAGCATCTGGTACTCCAAGCATACTATATTTTCATGTTTCATATCTGAGCTCTGAGTTTTAGAAAGATAAAAAGCCAACTTCTGGGACCAGGCACAATCTACTTATTGATATCTCTCTTTTAGCTTTAGTTGATTTTATCTTTTTTTCCTACTCTTTTCTGATTATAAAGTTTTCTTGACAGGTTTGGTAGGAAAGAATTTTGAAACAAGTGAAATTTTAAAGGCTCTTATTGCTCTGTAATATTACTTTGTGATGTTTTTTTAGGTCTTATAGTAGGTAAATTAAAAAAATCTTTTTAGAAACTTACAAAATGGTTTTATGGCTGACATAACTGCTTCTGAATGTTATATTTACTCTAAATAACTGACAGATTTATCCTTTCAATAACCTCCCACCCCTGCCCCCAACTCCTTTTGTCATATTTAGTTACGAATAAATAGCAGTTTATGATGGCCCTTGGGAACTATGAGATGCTCTCAACTGGAATTTAAATTTTTACAAGCAATCATCTTAACTTGTCAGATTTTGGGATCCTAGCCATGTATACTTAGCATTATTCAATCACCATTCAAAGTCACATCTCTAGGAAAGAACAGGCCTTGCCACATAAATTCTAGTCTCTGAATAACAGCCAACATGAGTCAAACACACACAACTAATGGATCTTTACGGTGAAGAACTATAAGGGGCATTTTTAGCAAGTTGGAGTATAATAGTTCATTGTTCAATAACAAAACTTTTAACTCAAGTGGGAAAATGTTTTTTATGAAAATATAAAATATATGAGTGTGGGGGGACTTACTGGAAGGTTTGAGCTATGTTTTAGATATAATAGAAAATGTACATCTTTTATGCTTCTGCATTAAATTTGAAGCAACATTTAAATATCTTTGGATTGACCAAGTTTGCCTTCTGATTTCAGCATGGTTTTTAGTGTTTTTGATGTGAGCTTCATAGAACTTGTGTGAAATGGTAGACTTGAATGATTGGATTTGGAATTTCAGACATCCGCATTCCTGAAATTTTCACTCCCTGATGTCCTACATATACAGTTATTTGGAGAATAGGTAAAAGTCAGGACTGACTTTTCATTTCTGTAGCATTTTCAGAAGTCTAGTAGAAGTGCCACCTTGGTAGGTAGCTTTATGTATTGAATACTTTTTCTCCAGGCAAAGGAATCTTGTAACTGCTGGGAATGAAGTGTAGGTTATAATTCTTAGTCATTGTTGATCTAGGCTAAAAGCCAAGCAATGAACTAGTGGTGAAAGTCCCTAGATTCTATTACTAATCTCCATGGCCTCTTAGGTTCCTTTTGTTTTTCTTCTCCTTACATTATTAACTGTGTATTGTCAGGGGATACTTCAAACTTCCATAATGGAAGTACAGTGTATAAACAATTTGTAGCTTAAAAATTCTTCATACTATATGCAGGGTACTTATATTTAATATATGTCATCACTGAACTTCAGATAACTTTTCTAAATTTGTTAAATTTTTGAATTTTAATTTTTATGACTTCCTGGCTCTTTTATATT
>RJWT010043884.1:0-11876 GCA_004365215.1 Cuniculus paca
CTGTGCTCAATCATCCCTGTCACAGAAGTTACTGCAGCTGTGGTCCAAATAGGCCTGGCTACTGCTCATACTGAGCAGTAGAACTCGCTATCATCCACATGATGCTGGTTTTACTAGCCTGTAGAATTCAAGAGTTGTGGAGCCAGGGAGATTTCCACTCAGATTTCAGAGGATGACCTGGGAAGTCAGGCAAGCAACCCCTGAGAAGTCGGTGTATTCAAGAAGCTGTGGTAATGAAGCCAAAGGTGCTCTGGAGACCCCATGACGTTGGAGATGCCAGAAACTTGGAACATCAGATGAGGAAAACTGTAGGCTCTAAGTGCAGTCAGCCTAAGGAGGAGGTTTTGTGGGCTTCACATAGGAAGGCTACAGGATTTGGGTTGCACAAGCCCTTTGGAATTCACATTTTACCACTATATGCCTCAGATGCAAGATATGGAGCTACAGGACTTAATGTGTGTCCTGGTGGGTTTTAGTCTTGTTTTGGTCCAATTTCTTTCTATTCCCTTATTCCTCATTGTGATGTTGAACCTTGGGATTATGTAACTTGTTTTTTATTTTTACAGAAGATCACAGCTAAAATTTTTGCCTTGAGTCTCAGAAGAGGCTTGGACTCAGACTTTGAAAAATGTTGAAACTGTTGAAACTTTGGGGATGAGAGCATTATGTTTCTGATAGTCCACATTCTTGTATCATGTTAGGCACAATTATAAACTTGCTATTTTATTTGGAGATTAAGTATGACTTAAGGAGATGTGCCTTGGTTTGAAGTTGAAAAGTGATGGATTATGAACATTATGTAATCTTGATATGTCGACTTCATTGGATTGGATTAAAAATGCCTAGATTAGTAGAGAATGTCCCCAGGTGTGTCTGGTTGGATCATGGAGGTGTGTGCCTTTGAATAGTATATAAGCTCTCTGGCCCATTCCTCTCTGACACTATTTTCCTCTGTTCTCCAGCTGCTGTCATGAATTAAACAGCTCTGCTCTGCCAGACCCTTTTGCCATGATGTTCCTACCTTGGAGCCAGCTGGCTATGGACTGAATTCCTCAAACTATGAGATAAATTAAAACTCTCATCCTTTAAATTTGTGGACTTTGGGTATTGTGTCCAACAATGGAAAAGCTGATAAATATATGGGATGTGGAAAGTAAACAAATTACCATGAACTTCTCAGCTTTTAATTTACTATGAATTGCCAAATCAGTCTCAACTTGAGGGCTACATTAAAAACTTACATACTGTTTGGAACTAACACTCCAAAATAGTAAGATTAGCCATTGCTACTTGCTGGCATTACAAGTAGTTTCTGTTTACTTGTTTCTGTGCAGACCTGGATTTTCAGACATTCTATAACAAATGGACTAATCTACAACAAATTAGGGAATATATAATATTTCTATGTACTGTAGTATAGTACACATAAGATTTGCATCTTCCCTGGTTGTAACATTAAAGTATTCAGCCCAAAACACAGTGCTGAATTTTCTTCATTGCAGTCTGGATATTTGTTAGTTGGTTTTGTTTTTCAACTGCATAAACATCCTGTCTGACTATTGATATTTCTGTTATTTAGCAAAGGCTCAGATTGACTTGCAACTTTCTGATTTGGATATCTCACCAGCAGAACAATTTAGACCACTGATTTATATACTTCTTTGTCCCAGCACCACAATTTCAATTCTAGTTTCAAACTCTTTTATACCTAAAGTTAAGCTTCACCTAATTCACTTTATACTAAGAATTTCAGAATGATCATATTTTATATCTGTTATTCCTGAAATTTGATTTTAATATACCGTTTTCAATTGTCCAGGTTCCCAATATGACTAAGTCTATACTTTTATTTTAAGCTACCAAAAATGATTTATTAACTGATAAATAAGGATATTAAGTCTTTACTATGTTTCTGCCACTGTTTTAGGTTCTGTGGGCTCAAGAATGAATAAAAGTGACAACATCTCTGCCTTATATAGCACTATAATAGGTACATACATTTCTAGAAAAATTCACACAGAATTATTGATCTTAGGAAGAACTAGAGGACTAAAACCTTCAATAATATACCTTATTTCATGGTTGTGGAATATATTATATATTATATATATTGTATATTCATAGTTAATGGAATGGTTAAGAATGGAATATCTGTATTTTGTATTTCTAACTTGGTGTATTTATAACTCAAAGGTTATAAATATCTCTTTAAAAAACTAGACCTTGCTGGGCATGGTGGCACATGTAATCCCAGCACTCAGGAAGCTGAGGCAGGGGGATCACTGCAAATTCAAGGCCAGCCTGGGCTACAAAGTGAGTTCAAGGTCAACCTGAACTACATAGCAAGACCTGGCCTCAAAAAGACAAAATACAAAAACAAAAACACACAGAAAAAAACTAGACCTTAATTGAAAAATGTTTCATTTATTAACAAGTATCAGTGATTTCCTTTAGCTCAATTCAATGATTGTTCTCAATCTTTATTCTATTGATCTCTCTGTAATGTCTGACACTAACCACATCTGGGTGATATACTATGAGCTTTAGACTTGAATTATAGGCATATATGTGTATATATATATATATATGACATTCCTCCTTTAATAGCTGAATTACATCCCTGTGACTAGGTAATTAAATGAATCGGCCACTAAATGAAGAACTGTATATAGCATGTACATAAAAATATTCAGATCAAAGAAATGATCAAAGAAAACTCCAATTTGATGACGTTGCTTTTACGGGCATTAACTCTTACATGCAGTACTGTAATGCTTAACAGAACATAAAACAACAATACTTTACTGTACAGTAAGATCAGCAAAAATTACAATACTGTACAAACAAGGTGTATGAAAAAATGAGAGAATGAGACTTTATTAACAAGATGAACATAACTGTACAAAAAAAGACAGGCTGTAAGTCTGAGTGGCAGGTTGCAAGTTTGACACGTGTGCTTCAGTCATAAATCTGGACAGCCATTAAACGGGGAGGTTGTTAAATGAGGAATATCTAGGATACATCTAGTGCAATGTTTCCACTTACTAGACACTCAACAAATGTTATTTTTCCTTCTCTGACTTTCAATTACCAGCTACTGCAATCTTCCACTTACCTCTGCTGTTCTCTAGTTGAACCTGCCTCCACCACACTCTTCTGCTATGCTTTCTTTCCCCAAAATCCCAAAGGAGGTTCTGTTTTGGGCCCTCTGCACTTCTCCCTAAATTCCCAGTGATCATTCCAATTGTACTCGTTAAAAATGACTCTTAGGTACAAAGCTTAGGTTCTGATATTTTGCATCTTCCATGGTCTGTGTTTTTAGTACCCTATAGACATTTTAAATTCTTTGCTATCCCCTTCATTCATGTCCCAAACAAATTACCATCTCTTTCCCTGAACCATCTTTTTTTTTTTTACCTGACATTGTTCCAGGCAAAAGGTGCACTGTGTCTAAAGACTGTGAGGCAAATGAATATAAATACATATAAGAAATGATAGAAAATCAGAATGGCTAGAGGAGTGGGGATGGGAAAGTAGAAGCTGGAGAGGTAAGCAGGGCCAAATTCTGAGGATTTATGAGCTGCTGTAGTTACTATTTTATCACCAGGACAAAATATTCACTACCCACACCTTAAAGGAGAACAGGTTTATTTTGGCTCACAGTTACAGAAGTTTCAGTCCATGGTTAGAGGAAAGCTGCTCACATCATGATGGCCAGAAAACAGAGAAAAAGGAAAGAGCTGAGGAAGACAGAGAGATCTTTCCTGGTCATACTCCTAGTGTCCCACCTCTATCAAGGCCCCACTTTCTAAGAGCAAGTCAGCTATGAACCCATCGGTGTACTAACCCACTGATAAGTATAGTGACCCCATGATCCAGTTATACCCCAAACACATGATCCTTTTGGGGAACACCCAGATCTAAACCATAACATGATTTGATCACATCTACCAGGGAATGGTAAGATAAAAAGACTGGCTGTGGACAAAACAGTCTTTAAGAAAACAGACTCCAGTAGAATATTAGATGGTGGAAAGGAGTCTAGCTATTTGAGAATTCCCTGGGCACACTAGGATGGATCCTGATTCCTAATAAGGAGCTCCAAGTGCACATGGCACCTCTAGTAACACTGTGAACTGCATGCTGGCTGCTATATCCTGAATAAGGCCAGACCTCATAAAGTGGTCCATGAGGTCTTTCATTACTACCCTTTGTGGGACAGCTTGAAGGGGCACTGACTGGCAATGAATTCCTCCCCAGAGAGAACACACCACTCCATGCCAATGGATTTTTAGTTTGTATAACTACAAGCTAGTCCGTACCTATATTTATTAGTATCCCCCATTTCAAAATGAAAATAAAAAGTACCACTCATTCCAAAACTGAAAATAAGACAAAGTTAATGAAATTCTCCAAGCCTATAGGAAAACACTTGGGAAATGTAGGAACACTATTAAAACTAGGATGAAGAAGATCGGAAGGAAAAAGACACTCTTGGAAATCAAATTCACTGACTGGTGGCGACACAGGTAGTGGACAGTAGGCCTGATCAGCCTCACAAATCACATTCCACTTAGTAGCTCCTGTCAACAAAGTGGTGAGGAAAATGAAATTTAGTGGTCATTCCCAGAGTCATCATAGCAGCTGTGCTTTAAAGCACGTGAAAGGTGATAAATCAAACAAGAATATGAACTGACACCACTAATTTGGTGCTGAATCTTTCCATTTGCCATGGGGTCATCAGAAATTCTTCAACAAAGCCAGGTGCCCTTTGCTTAAAGCTACATAGCCAATCAAATAATAATAAATTCATTAATTCCTAGCATGTAAGGTGACTCATATGAATTTTGCATTAGGGGAAAAAAATCTGACAGCTGAGAGGGCTCAACTGATTCTAATGATCTAATGAGTAATTCTGTCCATTAAGGGAAGATATGGTTTCCTGATTAACGTGGCACCTTAGCAGTACTTTTAATAAAAGTTTTAATATGTACTGCTGCTCAGCTGGCATCATGCTTAATTAAAACAGGGAAGCTTGTGGAGGGCTCGCTTTTCTCTTCACTAGTTCTGGAGGTGCAGGGGGGCTGCAGGGCAGCTGGGGAACAAAGACCAGGGACACAGAGAGGAGGGGGTTGAGCATTATGTTCATGAGGAGAGTGTAGTGTCAGTGCCAGTGTCTTCCCAGAAAGCCTTGAGTTTGGCTTCCCACTCTATCTCCTCATACTATGGAAGAGAAGACGGAGGCTCAGAGGGTACCTTTAATAAAGGAACATAAATCTTTTGCACATGACCTGGCATAATAGGACCCAGTACTGAAAACCAGAAGTGACATAAAGGCACCGCATGATCTTAGAGCAAATTTTTCTTCTCTTAAAGCCTTTCATTAAGGACACCCTGAAAGGGCATGTCTCTATCAGTCACATAAAGGAAGAAGGAGGCTGCAAATGAGTTCAGAGAGCAAGGAGCACCTGGCTCTGGTTTTAAAACCCCATGGCATTCAACGAAGATTGCAAACCATGAAACTTTCTGTAAACAGATTCCAAATATGGAATATATGATACACTGATGTGCACAGAGAAAATCCTGGAAGGAAATGCTAAAAACATTAACAGGATTAAGAGCCTCTGGATGATTGAGTTATCAACAATTTTTATTTTAGATAAATCTTTGTATTTGAGGAACATTGTATAATGGGCAAGACTTGCTCTTATAAGAAATAAAAATACATATTATAGACACAGAATTTATGTTGTAAATATATTGTTTTAAATTATGAAGCATTTTTCATTCTTTATTGCAAAGTATATAGACATCATGAACTGCATGTAAAAAGAACAGAGAACATCACTGACCAAGAAAAAAATTTTCTTCTTTAAAGTAACAGTGTCCAGGCACTTAAGCTATATGGTATGGAACACTGTAAAAAGATATAGCTGTGTCATCAACAGATAAGTTACCCTCAGAGGTAGTTTAAGAAACAGTGGCTGGCTTTAAAATGACTACAAAGAAAACCTGACAATAAAATTCACTTAAATATCTGACTCTGCAAAAAAAATACACTCTGTCCTAGAGGAGTGCTATGTAATTGAAAAGCCCATGATGCAACAAGAAATCCTTAGTGTAAGGGACAACCCCAGATGTGATAAAATACCAATGTGAGCTCTTCAGTACTTTTTAATGTTTCAAAGTCAATGAGGGACTGACTGCCAGGAACAGGACGGTGACTCTTTCATTTGTAACACATTTTAAGGCGAAAAGACCTTAGTGGGGGATGTGAAGTAATTAAGGGAGGCTAGAGGCTGGAATTGTGAAGGGCGCTCTTAAACAAAATTGGTCAATGAGTTATCCCTTTGGGTGCACAAATGTAACCAGTGTTTGTCTGAGAGCTTGTAATAAAATGTAAGTTCTCAGGGACCTGCTTGGACCACAAGAGTAGAATTAGAATTTGCATTTGAGTGTTTTATTCAGGGAAGCTGAGACAGGAAGATCACACATGAGCAATTTAGTGAGAACTGTCCCAAAATAAAAAGGATTGGTATGTTTCTCAGTGATAGAGTGCCCCCAGAGGTTCAATCCCAGGATAGATGGTGTGGGGGTAGGGGTGGGGGGGGGGGTGGCACACAAATGTAGCATAAACTGCTGCAACAAACAGCAAAGGGAAGAAAAAAATGTATAATACGAGCCAACAAATACATATGCATATTCAAAAATGAAAGAGAGAAATCTCATGAGACCAAAATGGAGATTCCTTATACTCTCCAAAATGAGAAAATGAAAGGTAACCCATAATGAGCAGTAGGGGCAACTACTTTGCCTGCACTAAGGCCAAGATCAAAACTTTGTGTGGCCAGGGGCTGGATTACAGTGCGCGCTGATGCTGGAGAACTAAGCTTTCCAAGGGTTGTCCTAAGGTTGGAGGTGGTGTTGTGTTGCTCACCTCAGTCTAGGGAGGAAACTGTCATTTACATGACACAGAGCCTCACAGCAGTGGGGACAGAGCTCAAAATGACACCAGTCATCCAGGAGTGGGCCAAACTAGTGGCTAGCGACAGGCCTGGCTGGAAGCATTGAGCTGAGTCCCTGCTAGACGGTAAATATTTGGATACCACCCAGAATGTGCTAAGATGAACTTTGGTGAAAGATGGGTTTCTAAACCAAAAGTCATCAAGCCCATTGGGTGAGAAACAGCATGAAAGGCAGACAACACATACAGCTCACATGAGGAAGCAGAGGGAACAGGATAACTTTAAACAACTTATCAAATAAATATCTTCAAGAAACTCAGGAGACTAGATGAATATGGTTTGAGAAGAGGTAGTTACCAACGACAAAACAAAAATGTTGGAAATGACAGTTGTAAAAGTAAAAAAAGAAATTAAATCATGGTTTATGTGCAAGACAAATGGCTGAGGCTAAAAAAGTAGCTCCCGACATTAGAGAAGAAGCAAGTAAGAGAGAGATTGTGCAGTGTGCTAATAAATGGACGAGGCCAGCTGTGTAGACTGAACCAGGGAGGCTGTGTGCCCATTAAGGGCTCCAAGTTTGTGGTGCTGGCTGCCTTCAGGAGTAGACCAGATGCTCAGAGGATTCAGGCTGAGCTCAACTTTGGGGAGCTGGGGGCAGGATGAGATGATTCCTAGTGCATTTTAAGAACCGGGATAGCAAATGAACTACAAAGCAGAATAAACATAGCAGGGGAAGTATGGGAAACAGGACTCAGGCTATATATTTCAAATAAGCAGCTTACCTAGGAGGGCCGAGAAGGGGCTCAGTGTATCTACTAAGCCCAACGGCAGTTTCTTAACAGGTGGGCCTAGAAGGACAGCCACCTACATGGGGAAGAGCAGGTTGCTTGGATCACCAACTACACAGGATTAAAGGTTTCAGAACTGGGTTTGTAACCTATTATATAATTTCTTTCTGGAGCTCAAATTCATTGTTAAATAGCTCAAAATAACCAGAATTGCCATTTGCACACTGCTCTGTCTATATGCACAGAAATCTGCTCTCTTTGGTGCCCTTTCTAAAAGCAGTTTCGTGCTAGTTAATTCAGAGCTTGGTAAATGGTCTTTGCAAGCAATACAGAAATATCAGTGAAGACTACAGAGTAGGATCCTGGTGTGATTTACAAATATTTATTTAATGCTTAATCGAGACATGGGTCACCAGTTCTAGCTCTGCCCATGTTTAATGGCTTGATCCTGGTGTCTCAGTTTCCCCTGTGCCACAGGGAATAATCATGTCTCCTCTGCCTAGCAGGGCTGAGCATCGAATACCAAGATGTGGAATGACAGACTTGGTTAACTATGGTGTGGTATACCAGGGGAGGAGTTGGAGGAACTCCCAGGGGAAGCAGATTCGCTGTGTGGCCTGAATTCTCATGACTTCATTTACCTCATGGGGAGTATCAAGGGTACCATGGATTTTTTCCTTTATGAGACTGTCACCTGGAGGGTGTAGGGTAGAATCACAGTGTTCACTCAGCTTCTCTGAGTGTTCCACAGAGATGTGAGCTGTAAGAAGAGATTCCTCAAAGAAACAGAGAGCAGGCAGGAAAGTCACAGGAATGGACCGGTCCATGGGAATGGTGATGAAGTCAGGTGACTAAGAAACACTATCTAGATAGAGTCTAATGAAGAAAGTCCAGAACACGCTGGACAGTTTACTGGCCCATCAAGATTGAAGGGAGACTGACACTCTAATGGAAGCATGTTTAAATTGGACAGAGCTGGATAGGCCCAGGGCTACCTCTGAGGCCACTTAGGTGCCAGAGGAATAGGAACCCAGCCTGACTCAGCATCCTGAGGCAGTAAATATCTCAGGGTAAAATACTGATTTATTGGGAGAGGGCCACTATCTAGTTCCTGTTGCTATGAACCATGTATTTTGTTCTTTCTTGAGATTTTGCCAGCAGAGTAGGACTGACCATTTTTTTCCTAGAGAAAACGGCTTGACTTTCCCTGATTCTTACTGCAGAGAGAGCTTGGATGGTTACTGCCATTATCTAGTGACCTCAAGGAGGTCCCCGACCTAACTCAGGGCCAAACACAGACAGACTAGAAGAGATTCTGGTCATAGAAAGCCAGGCCTGCAGAGGACCTACAAATCACTGAGTCCCAAGAGCTCTTTGTGGTACTGTATTTTGAATACAGTCTTTAATATTTAAAACAAATATAAATGGGGCTTCTCTGAAGGAATCCAGAGTCCCATCTCCTTGGAGACTCTTGAGGTAGAAAACCATTTTATTTCTCAGTTTAGGAAATAGCAGTGGTGGGCTGTTTATATCACTGAATGCTCTAAAAGGTTTGCCGTTACTGGGCTGGAGGATGAGACTAGCATCACATGACAAGGTAGTGGTACAAATGGATCTGGAAGCCAGGGCATCTTACTCCCATCCTACATGGTCCCATGTGGCTTCATGATGTCACAATCCCTCACCTACCAACAGGGCCAAATTAACAGTGAGAAAGGTCAGGCAAAGAAACTGAACCCCTGTGAGAATACACAGGATGACACTAAGGTGGAAGAAACTTCCTTTCATGTGGCTGGACAACAGCTCATGCCCTGCTGGAAGAGGAGGTCATCTCTCTCCTTCATCCAGTAGGCTCAGACACTGCAGTCTCTCACAATATCCTGGAACCTTTACCCATAGAAAAGAAAGGTAAAATCTGTAAAGAAGGGTGAAATCACTTGATCCATTTATCTTGTGACTCCCCCTTGATCTGAGGCTCTTCCTTTTTTATTTTCTCATTTCTGGCCAAATCCTTAAGTTTCTTCTATTTGACTTGAGTTTCCCCATTTTAAATGATCTCTCTGGGCTATAATTCCCAATCACATCCTTTATTAGTCTTTCTATGCAATTAACCACTACATGGAAACACTTCAGATTTTTGTTTAATGTTCATAAGTGAGTGACATAACGGTAGGACCACATCCATCACAGTCCTTTTCACGTACCTGTGGACTGGCACAAAGGTTGGCAAACGATAGCCCATGGATCAAATCTGGCCTGCTGTCTTTTGTAGGACCCAAGAACTAAGACTGGTTTCTTGTACTTCTTAAGCATTGAGAAAATCAAAAGAAAAATGTTTCATGACTCGTGAAAATTATATGGAATTCAAATTTCAGTGTTCATAAATAAAGTTTTATTGAATTATAGCAGTGCTCGATCATTTAAGCATTGTCTATGGCACTTTCCTGTTGCAAAGGCAGAGTCGAGTAGTTGTGAGAAAGAAAATGAGCAGAGAAGGGTCATGCTGCAGTTCATACGTGTGTCAGGGATTAAACTCAGATCTTTCAAACTCCTGCAGGGATTTCACTTGTTCGAATTTCTCTAAACTGGCAACAAAGGCTACAAAAACCATAGCTCAGAATCTGTCCTGGCCTCCTCAGCAGGTTTTCTGGATACCCATGATAGGTAAATATCCCGAGGACCTGGGATAAAAGGTGCTTTGTTAAAAGCTACTTTGAATACTTCACTGAGAAAAGGCACTTCAAAGGAGAAAAGCATTGCTGTGGAAGACAGGCTGATGTGTCCTGTTTATGTCCAAGTAGAGTTTGGTTTCCATTCTCTTACAAATGCAGCAGATTCTAGGAGCTGCATTCTAGGATGCCTCATTGTTCTGCTTTCAGACCTTGCTTTCATTCCTATTAATTTGTTTGACAAGGGAACAAAGCGACAGACCCCTGCAGACAAATGTTCCAGAATTAGAGTTTTGCCTCAGCCCACACTGGTCATACTAAAGCGATACTAAGGTAACAACTGGTATTCGTTCAAGTCTTCTGTAAGTCAGTGAGTTACCCCCTCCATCATTGCAGTTGGGATGTCCTGGAATATTTCACTCCCATCAATAAATAGAGGTGATGTTTAAGGACCATGGGAGCCAAGGTAGTAGCTGAACACTACGGGGAAATAATCTATAGTCTAAAGAAAACCATGCTTGAATTCATAGCTTTAATCTCACGAATGCTTGGGATTGGAAGGGGTCTTACGAACATTGTTGAACTGTTAGACTCAATGTCTGTATCCCTTCAAAATTCACAGGTTAAATCTCTCATTCCCAATGTGATATGATTTTGAGGTGGGGCCTTGGAAAGGTAATTAGGTTAGATAAGGGTAAGAAGGTAGGTCTGTCATGATGGGATGTGTATTTTTGTAAGAAAAAGAAAGAATCCAAAGCTTTCTGGTTTTGTCTGTGTGAGGATACAGCAAGAAGGTGGCTGTCAGCAAATCAGGAAGAGGCCTTCTCCAGATGCCAACAATGCAAAAACCCCCATCTTGGATCTCCCAAGCTCTAGAACTGTGAGAAATGAATGTCTGTTGATTAAGCCAACCAGTGCATGGTACTTGTTACAGGAGCCCAAGCTATATAATATCAGCGCACCTGAATTTTGAGTGTCCCTTCCTTAGCCCCTGCTTGAATGCTTACAGGATGCCGCCTTCCCACCTCTGACAAAATTGAAGTAACTTATCATCACTTGAAATTCGCTTTCTGTAAGTCTAACTTGATGGTCTTGGTTCTTTCTATTCCTTGAGTCTCAAAGGAAAGGTTTAGTTACTCTTCCAGGAAACAACCCTAAAACCATGCCACTTATCATCACCTCCCACTCCCTTTGCCACTGCCCCATAATCTTATTAGACTTCGTTTTCCAGACCTGACAAGCTAACATTCCATTCTCACCTTCCTCACAGGAATGATGAAATCAGGAGATTCAGGTAAGTAAAAAGCCTACTACATGAGCCACCTTATGGATCATTTAGAGTTGAATCCAAATGCTTGCCTTGTAAAAGGGGCACAGAGAGTGGATACCCCTGGGGTTAAACAGGGAAAGCCAAAGAAGAGAGGAGAGGAGAGGACAGGAGAGGAGAGGAGGGG
>RJWT010043885.1:0-11877 GCA_004365215.1 Cuniculus paca
CAGAGCCTCCGGACCACGCGGATAGTCGGATGCGCTTCTGGAGTATGGTGCTGCGACCTTGCCCTTGGCTGGTCAGAGATCAGAATCCCTGGGACCCGCGGACCTGGCTGGGATGCACCCCTGAACTATGGTGCTGGGCCCTTTTGCTGTGATGGGTGGAGTTCGAAATCTCCAGGACTCTTTGACTAGGGTGGTCGTTTTCTGATGGAGGGCTCTGGGGTCTTGGCTGGGCAGGGCTCGGTACCTCCATGACCTGCAATCTCAGTGGATGTTTCCCTGAGGGATTTGGCTGTGAAAGTGTGCTGGGCAGAGCTCAGATCTCTGTGCAGCTAGCAGTGATACAGACAATCCGGTAATTTAAAAAGTTGAATTAGTGTTACACAGTATTATATTTCCCAAGTTAAGAAAGTTGAATAGAAATGTATATTGCCAATATATTGTATGGTTTTATGATTTTCTAAAATAGAGCTTTTCATTGGTTCAAGAAAATCTACCAGATTAGTGTGTCTGTAAGAATGGAAGGTGAATGAATACCTGGGAAGAACACAAGGGTACATATGAGGAGACTGAATTTTTTGTATGTTGATTTTGTCAAATTTGCCTAAGGAAAAATCACCTCAAATAATCTTGTGGTGTTGCTTGATGGGTTTAGTAGTTTGCAATTATTGAAGCTTTTTCTGAGTGTTTCAGCTGATTAAATAAGCAGTTCTGTGTAGGTTAATGTTTCCCAGGTTTCTCACCCATGGAGGATTGCACGGTATATATGTTCAAGAGAAAGACTATAATATAACTTTGCAGTGTGTTGGAATTAGATGCCTCTGTGTCTTTCTCTCTGTCTCTGTGTCTCCACCTCGGTCTCTCTGTTTCTGTCTTTGTCTCTTGTCTGTCCTTCCCCCATCCACCTCTAGGGTAGGCTTGAATTTGTGATCCAAAGTAGTGGGTTACAAGTGTGAACCACTGTGCTCAACTTCATGGTTTCCAATATGAAGGTCTGTTTTACACCTGTCCTTTTGTTTTTACCATAGCCTTTTCGTATTTATTTAGTGTCAGTTTGTTGAATTTAGATCCTTGGCCGAACTGTTGTGCTTCATTGCAGCTCTCAAGTGCTGGGATTACTAACACAACAAGTATACCTTCATTGTTGGTGGTATAGTGAAGTTCACAATGCTTGATTGCCTTTTGTTTTTCAATTTTTTTTTTTTTTGGTGGTGCTGGAAGTTGAACTCGTGAACTCACGCTTGCCAGGCGGGAGCTTAGGCCATTGAGCTAAATCCCCAGCCCCCTGCCTTTTGTTTTTGAAAATGCTGTCTTTAAATTAAATTTTACCCTGGACCTGAATATGTAAAAAGTTCAACGTGGAATTGCTCAGATGGAATTAGATATACAGCCAACAGTTTTTCATTTGAGTTATGCACCACAAGTGTTTGAAGTGTATCTGTGCTTTGCTATGGTAGATATTAAAATCTCCATGAGAATATAGTGTCTTTTTGGTCAAGTTTTTGTGTAGTGCCTACTGGTAGCTAATGCTTAGTACTTGCCTAATGATGAGTTTAAATTGGATATTATTCCTTTGAGATCATAGTGTTTCAATGTTAAAAATCTCAGTAACATATAATCTTCACATATAGTTATATTATGCTTTGAAAGAAAAGCACCTTTCCTCTAAATATAACCTTTTTTAAGCATACAGTTCAGTGGCTTTTAGTTAATTTAAGTTTCATCAGAATCTTATCACTGCTGTAACTCAAACCCTATATCTATACATACCCTTTTTCTAAGTATTTTCTACTACTGGAATCTGTAGTTTACAGTCTTTTGTTTCAGATTTCATCCATAGTGTAACATGTATCAGTACTGTATTCCATTTGTATTGTTATGTTTTTTCGTTGTTGTTTTTTAGAATAAGTATACCTTATTTCACTTAGTAATAGACATTTGGCTTATTTATACTATTATGATTATTATAAATGATTTTGCTATGAGCATTATAGTGGTAGTCTTTATGTGGAGTTATATTTTCAATTCTCTTGGGTACATGACTGAAGTGGAAGTATTGGGTTATCTAGTAAATTTATGTTTCACTTTTTAAGAAACTGCCAATGCATTTTGCATTTTACATTCTTTCCTACTATGTATGAAGGTTCCTAGTGTTTCATGGTCTTTCCAGTTTTTGCTACTATCTTTTGGTTATGTCTATTCCACGGAATGTAAAAATGATACGATGGTTTTATAAGAATTCATTTTTGTTTGCTTAATTGTAAGATTTCCAATTTTATATATTGCAGTAACTAAGACAGTCATTATTTTTGTCTTTTATTAAGAGATAGCTTTTATTCCTATTCTTAGTTTCAAACAAAAATTCGAACAGTATTTTAGAATTTCAAAAAGTGGTAAAATATTTTCATATGTTATCATAATGGAATATACTCCATACAAAATTTGTATTTAACAAGGTACTTTGCAAGTACTCAGATATATGATAATAGTTAATATTGGTAAGGACTTCGAGGAAAGGATGCTCAGATAACCTGCTGATGAACATGAAGTAAAAAGACTACTATGAAATACATGAAATAAAAAGTCTGCTCAAGCCCATATATTCATGTATACAGACTTGGATCTCAAAGACACTTAGTTTACTAATTAAAAATAGGGTATCCAGACGAACATAAATGTTCTCATTAAAGCGATATAGATTACCCACTTTTACTTCATAACATCAGTATATAGAAGTCTGAAGATGTATATGTTAAACTTATAAGAAGTGGTGATCATGGGGAGTGGAGTGGGAGTATTGTTTAACTTTTTATCTACCATTTAATTTACAAAATGTTTTATAGTATGATTTGTTCTGTAAGTTGTCATATGCAAATAGATATACAATCCTTATGTTTTTAAACTACTCTCATAAGTTGAGTTAGTGAAGGTTTTGTACTCATTTTATTTTGGAAAATGTGAACTAATCTTATTTTACTGTACAGGATATGAGTAATAACAAAAATACATTTTTGGAACCAATTTTTATGCTCAAACTTTGCATTTGGGGACTCTATATAAATCTTTAAATCCAGCTGTTACTGAGAATATTCTTTCAATTGCTATGAGGTGTGTTGATTTAAAGAGAATGGATGGCTGTTCCTCAAGTGTACATATGGCAAAAATTTTATGGTATTCCTATGAACTTGCATGGATTGTTTAATTTTTATACATTTAGTAGTAAGAGCCACACTTCCATTTTTGTCTATTTAAAAATTTGAAGGAAGAATTCTCTTCATGGAACAACACATTGTTCCAGAGATTTCTTCAGCTGTGTACTATAGCTTACTCTTAAATGATACAATGAGAATCTTTTAAAAGTATTTGTTAATTAGAGCATATTCATTTTCAGTTTTTGTTACTATGTAATCAAGACCTACTTGTTTCTGTTTCCTTCAGTTTATCCTGGAGTTTGTCCAAGTTGAGTTTTAATGAGTTGTTTATCCCACTAGTTACACTAGGATTTATTTTTCCCTGGGGAGTAGTGTTTGAATTGATAGATTTTAAACCTATTCTGTAAAATGAACACTTGCTCAGACTAAGAACTTCCGAATGTGACAAAATAGGCATTTGTTAAATAAATTATTTTATATTTAACAACTTAACCGTTAAAATGGAGCTTGAATGATATTTCAGAATAATTAAGTAAGTCCAGAAGTTGTGGTTTTAATATGAATTTATATTGAGCTGTTTTATTTTAAATAAAGTTTAATAAATGTGTAGTGGTATGAATCACAAGGAAGATTACATCTTTATTGTACATTTTCATTGAGAATTTAATAAGTCCCCCAAATTGTTTAAAAACGTTGTAAAACTCATTGATCTTTAAACAATTTTCTGAAGCAAGTATGTTACATTATGGTTTGATGAGTGGGGTAATAGATACATGGGTGTTGTAGTCAGGTGTATCAGTAAGGGTTTACTACATAAACAGATATTTCACAGTATATACAAATGTATAAGAGATTACAAGATTGGCTTAGGATGGTCAGCATACCTGGAAACACTAAGAGTAACCAGTTGGCCTGTCTATTATAATAGTCTTTCAACTCATAATAGAGAAATGTTTGCAATTTTCTTATATTCTTTTGGGGATGAATTGTACATGTAACATGACTACTTTAAATTATATTTTTATCTTTAGTTTTTTGGTTTATTTTTGAGGGTCTTACTGTGTAGTTCAGGTTGTCCTTGAACTTAGTGTGCAATCTAGGGTGACCTGGAATGCATGGTGATCGTTTTGCCTCAGTCTCTGGAGTGCTGGAATTATAGGCATGTGCCACCATGCCCAGCTATACTAGACTGCAGTAGAAACATTAGGGAGGATAATAGAAATAAAGGGAATTTTGGAGTTTTGCTACTTTCACGTTGTTTTATTTACTTGAATGCCCATAGAAATTTTTCTTTGTCTTTCTTACAATTCAGTAACTTTACTAAGATAATGATCATTCTGAGTCATTATTTTCTTAGACGTTGTGGTTACTTTGTTGATTAAAGTCTGTATTATGTTAGACATTACTGTGTACTATTTCTTCTGTATTTATTTTACGCTTTTCTCAGGGAACACAGATTGTGTGTATTTTAGATTGCCCTTTCTGTCATGTTTTTCAGTTTCTGATTGTTTTCTAAAATCATTTCATAATTTTTCAAAAAATTTATTTTGTGTAAATTACTGGATTTTATGTACTATATTCTTGTCTTTACTTTTGAGTTATAGTTTGGGTGTCTAATTTCCAAATAGTTGGAAATTATATAGATACTTTTTATGTTACTTCATAGTTTATTAATTCGATTATGATCAGCACATATACTCTGTTGAGTTTTTGGCATTCAAATTTTATTGAGGCTTGATTTTGTAGCCCACAATAGAGTGTGTAGTGATTAATGTGTATTCTGCTCTTGTTTGGGTGGTTGCGGGGCATTCTTTATGTTAGGATAAATCGATTGATTTTCATCTTTCCTGACTTTGTGTTTCTTCTACCAGTTACTGAAAGAGGAGTTGAAATCTAGCGATTTGTGTATTCATCTTAAATTTTACACTTAAAAAAAGGATAATAGTTGGAAGATCTGTAGTATATATGAACCTAATTAACCTTTTATCATTGTGAAAAGTCTGTCTTTTTTTCTCATTGTAAATTTTAAATCACAATTTATGAGCAAGGAAAATGAAATGAAGAATAGCCCTGGTTTCTTTAAAAAGTAAATTTTCCCATAAGAAAGCATGCACAGGTCAGTAGGAAAATTCCAGCAATTAAAAGGGTCATTTTATAATAGACCCCAAAATTAAATATAGACAAATCTGTTACATTAGAAATATATTTCCTTCACTCATGGCTGAAATGGAGAGAGAAAAATTATGTTAACTCACTCAAAATGATCCTGCCTGTGAAACTTACGTAGAAAAATCTCTTTCCCTAATTATTTTCTTTGTTGTGAAGTCTTTTTTGTCTGATATTAATATGTCAGTCTTTTTACTTTTCTATGTAGTATGTTTTTAACCCCCTCCTTTTCCTTCTTTCCTCATCTTTATCCCCTTTCCTTTTAACTTATTTTCTTTATGCTTACTGTGGGGTTTTATTGAAGGAATTGAGTTGAGTCCTGCAATCTGATAATCTGTGCTTTTAATTAATATGCTTAGGCCTTTGACATTTAATGTAATTACTAGTATTTTTGAGTTTTACTTTGTCAGCTTGTTTTCTAAACGTCCTATCATTTTTTTTCTAACTTTATTTGGTTCATTTCCATTTCATGTTTACAATTCCATTTTTAGGATTCCATTCCTTTTCACCTATTTCTTTTATTAGCAATTGTTTTGTGTTTTTACTTGGTCTAAGGTTTAGAATTTACATCTTTTACCATCTTGATTGTGGTTACATAATATTCCATGTCATATATTATATCAGAACCTCATAACAGTATACTTACATAGTTGTAGTTCTGCATGTAAGCCCTAGAATATGTTGTTTTTGTTTTTTATATAAACAGCGAATTCTCTATTCTTGAAGATATTAAGAAAGAATATCTTTTTTCCCCCCTTGTACTGTTGTTAAATCTTGGACCGTCACACCAATGTATATCCCCAGCCCTTTCATTATTTTTATTTTGAGAAGAGGAGGCGCCAAGTTGGTAAATTGCCCAGGCTGGTGCCTGAGCTTGCAGTCCTCCTGCATCAGCTTCCCAAAGTGTTGGTATCATAAGTGTGCATCACCATGTCTGACTCTTTTTAAACACTCACCTATATGTTTAGCATTCATAGGATGCTTCACAGATCTTTGGGTAGGTCCACAGATACTCATCTAGTATTTAGTTAGCCCAAAGAATTTTCGTTACTACATATTGTTTAGTCATAAAAGGATTTATGTTGCCTACATTTTCAAAAGTTAACATTGTCTAAATTTTTAATTATAGGTTGACAGCTTTTTTTGTAGCAGTTGAGTAAGGTTATTCTATTTTTTTTTCTTCCGTGTAACATTTCTATAAGAAATTTGCGTTAGGTTTCCTCACCTTTTCTCTTTCCCTCTTTTGTCCTAGGGGTTGAACCCAGGGGTACCTTGTGCGTGCTAAACATGTACTCCATTACTGAGCTATATCCCTAATTCCACTGTTTCTTTGTATGTGATGTGTTTGTCCACTCTCTGCTTGCGTTTAAGTTTTTCTCCTTGACACTTAAAATTTTTCTGGTCCCTTTTCCCACTTCCTTCTTCTGGAAGTATAGTTATTAACATTGCTTTATATTGTCTTACAGTTCATTACAGCTGTTATTTCTGTTGTTTTTCTTTTCTGGCCTTTAATTTCATGGGAGTCCTTAGAGGCTTATGAACTACATCACAGAATTGTCAGCCAGGGGAAGCAAAGGGAGAAAATTTATCCCTCAGTTTTCCAGGTTCTGAAATCATGAACACAGAGTACAGTACCATTTTCTAGTGGTATCTTACAATACAGGGTTGCCAGTAAAAGTCTGCCTGTGAATTGGTGCCTGTAGCAGGGGCTTGAATAAGAAGTAGGGTAAGAATTTTTTTAATTGATATCCAGTAATGTCCGTTAATCTGTGCTTCCTCGGTTGCCCTGGGATGGTAGTGTCAGTGAGTGGGGTGTAGGTCCTCACTCTGTGCTTCCCCCATTACCCTGGGAGAGCTTCCCTGCAATAGGAGTATGGTGGTGCAGGTGAGAGGTATACGGTGGTGCTGGCAAGAGGAGTTATGGTGGTACTGGCTAGAGGAGACATCCCTAAGGAACAGACACCTCCTGGGAAAGTCTTGACATCAGTGTTAAGGCTATCTAACATTAGAAATCTAAAAACATCAACACAGAAAACAAAATAAAATAGTCAAAAATGAGAAGATGAAAAAGCAAAATGCAGTTTCAAATGCCTACCCCACTGAGGACAAGTCCAGAACACAAACAGATAGAGGAAATTGGTGGCCATCAGATGGAACTCTCTGAAATAACAGCAGCAGAAGTGAAAAAACAATGCAAGAAGCCATAGAAAAAATAATCTTTAAGGTGCAAAAAGAAATGGCTATCAACATGAAAGACTTTAAAGCAGACACAGATAAACAAATGGAGCTCCATTAAATGATGGAGACCATGAATGCCAAACATAGACAAGGAATGGACTCAATGAAACAGATTCAAATAGAAATACAGATTAGTAACTCCATTGAAAGTATACACAGCGGATTGAATGAAGGCAAAGGAATATCAGATATAGAATACAGTAAAAATGAGTGATGGTGAAAAGGAAAATATCCTAAAAATCACAAAAGACCACGAAAAATCAGTCCAGCAGCTACAGGTTGAAGCAAAAAAGAACAAGATGAGATTGATTGGAATCAGTGAGAAAGCTAGAGACAGCACAAAAGCCATTAAAAGCCTCTTCATAGAAATAATGGCAGAAAACTTACCAAACATAGATAAAGAATTTGACATACAAATAAATAAAGCATATGGAACTCGAAATACCTGTGACCAAAGTAAATCTACACCAAGGGATAATCAAAATTTCAGAAATTCAGCACAAAAACAAAATATTAAAAGCAGCTAGAGAGCAGATACATATCACCTATAAAGGAAAGCCCATCAGAATCACAGCTAACTTCCCAACACACAAACCCTAGAATCAATAAGAGCTTGGAGTGAAGTATTTTAAGCCCTAAAGGAGAACAATGTTCAACCCAGATTGATGTACCCCACAAAACTAAGTTTCAAAATTGATGGAGAAATAAGATACTTCTATAACAAAGAACAAGTGAAGTAATTTATGACCACCAAACCAGCTCTACAGAATGCTCTGAAAGACAGAGATAATGAAGACCACAAACACAGGAACACCAATAGAAAGAAGCTGGCAGAAAGGGCAAGCCATTAAATAGAGCAAAAAGACGGGGCAAATAACAAAGGAACAACATGCAAAAGAAAAGCCTTATGTATCAACTATAACCATCATTGTAAATGGTCTCAATTCACCAGTCAAACAGGCTGGCAGAATGGATCAAGAAGCACAATCCAATAATATGCTGCACTCAAGAAACACATTTAATCCAAACAAAGCTTTTCAGTTGTTATGCAGTAATGTCCATTACTCTCTGGCTGTGATGTGCCTGGGAAAATGATAAAAGGTGGAGGTTTGTGGGGTAAACAGGGAGTAAGTCAACTACAGTAAGCATCTTAATGTGTTCTTTTTCATGTCTTCTTTTTGTTTGTTCATTAACCTTAGTCTTAAATTACTGCTTACAAGCTTTCAAGTTTGACTTTGAGGTTTTGTTATTTGAAAAATTTAATTTCATGAAACATTTATTTATAGACAAAATCAGATCATAGGCAGTAGTGGATTAGATGCTGCAGAGCAGAAATTCAAAAATAATTTTTCCATGTTAATGTCAAGTAGGGACCTGGGTATAATGTAAAGAATTTACAGGCCTGTGGCATCTATAGGGAGGATCACAGTATGTAATGTGGCAAATAAGGGGGAGTTTTTGTATCTTGTTTTTGAAGTCTAATATTGTTCTCAGTGTTTTGTTTTTATTATTTTCTTTTTTGCTTTACTCAATATTCTGTTTTGATTGGTTTTATTCTGTTTTGTTTTGGTCTGATTTTGCTATGTCTGATGGAATGGACAACTACTGTGAAGATAACAAGATATATTATGGTAGCCATTGTTGTTTTCCTATTATCCTGCCTTGATGTTCTGTATCAATTTCATTGCTGTGTTTTGATTGGATGCATTCTGTTTTGTTTTGTTGGGTTTTATTATCTTTAAAATAAAAAAATAAAAATAAAAAGACTTCATAAATACTTTTGAGAGGAAATACAGGGTAGAGGACTCTAAATCAGATTACTTGGATTTAAATTCCAACTTTCCACTTAATAGATGGTATTTTTGCTTTAACTTATGTGGATGTATTTTCTGAATCTGAAAATAAATACAATGATACTCCTTCATAGGGTTATTAAGATAGAATTTGGTTAATAGATATAAGACATTTAAAATAATAAGTTCTTCTAATCCTCTGTGTTTTTTAGTTTTGTTTGTATTGTCGTTTTTGATGGTTAAGTTGAAAAATTGTAATTGTTTCAGGAGAATAGATAGGTGTATGGACATTATTCTGTTTTTCATTATGATTTTAATAGTTTCTGAAATCATGAAACTTAAAGTTAGTGTAATTGTGTATCTAACTGATTTAATTTAACTTTAAAATATTTTAAATGTATATGCTTTCAACCTGATTCATTCAGTATTGTTTAAACTATTCGTTCTTTTTCTCTTTTCTAATACAGGACCAAAAGATCTCAAATTGTTATAACTGAAGGTATATTTGAACTTCCACATCTCACAATTCAAGCCACAAGAGCACAGACACTTCTGCTGCAAGCAATATACCAAAGTTGGTCTCATATTGGAAATGTCAGCTCTTCAGGAGTGAACGAAGCTTTGATGAATGAAGTCTTCCAAACAGTAGGTAAGAGCACAATTTCCTTGACAAGTCTGTGGAATATTTGTCTTAGAGGTGACTAATATTTTTCAGATTCATATGTTTAGCATGCTCAATTTAAATTATATTCTTGTAAAAGTGGGTATTTATAACATGTTTAAAGGACAGTTTGTGGGTTAAGCCATCAAGTTTTGATTCCTGGAAAATATTTGGATATGTTTTATACTTGTAAGAATTGATTTTTTACTATCTCCTTGTATAATTTACCTTTGATCTCACACAGATATTTTTGAGGAGATCAGTGTATACTTTTGAAATGATAACTACATAGAGTATAAATATTGTATGTATGGTTATACTGGTAAAGTAAAATAAAATTTTATTCATACTACATGGTAAGTTTCAACCAGTAAGTTTTCCTTTTTATGTAAGAAACAAATCTATCTTAAATTTTGAGTAATTAACTACTAACATACAGATTTCTCTTATCTCATCTTGAAATAACATGCTTCTTTGGAGAGTAGTTCTGATGTTCTTCAAAACGTTAAATACTAAGTTAGTATATGACCCAGCAATTTTATTCCTAGGCATACACACAAGAGAAAAAAATATATATGCCTCTACAAAATCTTTTATGTAAATGTGCATCTCATTATTCATAATAGCCAAAATGGGAACAACAAAGTATATTCATTGATGAATGGGTGAACAAACTGGAGGGTATCTTTATAGTGGAGTTTTAGATATTAAAAGAAGTAGAAGTTCTGATACAAGCTAAAATAAAGATGCACCTTGAAAGTGGTAAATTGATGGTAAGAAGTTAGAAACAAAAAGAACATATTATGATTCTGTTTATATAATATACCTTGAGAGCTGGGGATATAGCTCAGTGGCACAAGTGCCTGCCTGGCAAGTGCAAGGTCCTGAGTTCGATTCCCAGTAACCCCCCCAAAATACCTTGAATAGGCAAATCTGTAGTTGATCTCAGTGACTGCTAACAGATATTTTTTCTTTAAGAGATAAAAATTTAATATTATTGAATAAAATACATAAGTTTGGAAAAGAAGGTAGGCAATGTAATTAAAAATTTGGCATTAAACCCATATTTAAGAAGGACCTCTTCACATTTTAGAAAATATTAGTAATAGTCTATTCTAATTAACACGTCTTGAATCAATTCATAAAGGATTTAGTTCATTGGTATAGTGTTTAGCTATATTTAATGCATAGCTATGTATCATGAAATTTATTTGCTTTCAGTATAGATGGTTGTGTATGTATGTATATATGTACATATATGCATATGTATATCTATATGTTTGAATGAATGAGAGAAACAGTGTCTTTCTGTGTTGCCAAGGCTACTGTTGAACTCTTGGATTCAAGGGATCTTACTGCCTTAGCCTCTTGAGTAGTTAGGAGTGCAACCATGTAGCACCACAACCAGCTTGCATATTATATATTCAATAGAGAAAACACATTTATACAATATATATAATATTCTATATTATATAATTATGCAAGGGGTTTTAGTAGGTATGATCCTTTAGAGACAAAGAAAGTTCACAATAGCTATTCTCACGATCAGTGGCAAGAGGGTCATCAGTGGCCAACTGTGCCTTGGAGAGCTGGAGGATACTAGTAGTTGCTCAGTTCAAGAAGATAGATGCTGGAAGACAGGAGAGATCAAGGATGCAGCACCTAGTCCAAGGTTGAAGGTCGAAGGTCTACATGTTTATTGGAGAATTGTGCATGAAAGTGCTTTGGAAAGCTAAAGCAACTGGAGACCCAGAGACTGATCATGGTAGCAAAAGATGCAACCACTCAAAGACTGGAGCTCTTCAAAATGGGCACACTTCTTTTTTCTTCCCTTTTTTTATTTCTACCAGACTACAGGGGTTATGAGTTG
>RJWT010043886.1:0-11905 GCA_004365215.1 Cuniculus paca
CAAAGCAGCTTCTGTTGTTTGTAAGCCACTCAGTAGCCCAAATAGACTAAGATCGGCTCTTACTATTCTAACTTGGTAAAGTACCTCCTCCACTCAATCAATGAAAATGAGTGAACATTTTAACTGTTCTTATAACTCCTTTAAGAAATATTTAAAAAAAAAAGTTTGGGGGTTTTGGACCTATAAAGCAATAAAATATAAAAATATTACTCCTCCTCCTTAGTTCTGTTTCTTACATCTATTTTTTTCTTTAAATGTTAGTTTCAACTAGATGGTGCTGAAAATCAATGACATAAAAGGTTAAGCTGTAACATCACATACATCCTCCAAAGTATTCTCCTTTCTCCTATTACAGAAAAGAATGCTAGTTAATTACCAATGGTAGTCTCTTTACCAAATACTTTAAAGATTACTTCCCAGATATTTTGTAGGATTTTCTCACAGTACCTCACACATAGTAAGTTCTCAGAATATATTTTCTGAATAAATAGCATCAGTCTTGCAATTTGAACTCATTTTGAGTTCTTAACAACTGCAAGATATGCTGTTAATTCCATCAAGACAGATCACATAAGTTGTCATAATGAATGCAAATCTTTAGACAGGGAAGTTAAGGAAATAAAATTTTATAGTATATTAAATTAACATGATTTATTAAGTAAAAACTTCTGAGTTAAAAGGAAGCAAAAATTTGAAATTTATACTTACTTAGAGTCTTGGCTTGAAGTGGAAGTCTCATTATGTGGTGCTAGTGAACTTGTTACGGACCCAATTAACATCAGCTGGTTTAAAAGACAGAAAAATGACAATGATTATCTACTTTAAAATGGCATGAAAGAAAATGACTAACATTGAAACTTATAAGACACTGTGTCAACTTCCAATGTTTAAAAGCTACCCAAATTTTGCTGCAAACAGGGACACAGAATAATGCAAGTTTTAACATCCAGAAATAAGCTCCAAGGAACACTGAGGGCAGTTTGCAATGCTGCGAAACTGCATGTCACTCGGTTTTTTAAGTCCCATTCCAGATGGGGACATGAAGTGAAGCTGTGTGGGACACCAGAGCTGCTCCTATCCTGACACCGCCCACTCTCCCAGCCCATCTGCTCTGGCCCAGGACAGACACAGGAGACCAGAGAACCGTGAGTCTTAAAATAACATCCTGCTTCCTTCATGGGCTTGGGTGAAGTCTTTGGTGAAAAGAATGAAAGGACCCTGTCAATCCTCAAGTTGCTACAATGATGGGTTAATAGTGGGTATCGCTATCATTCTCGTTATTCAGATGGGGAACAAGGCTGAAGAGACCCGAGAGATGAACCTGGCCTCCCAGACCTGAACGCCTCCCTGGATACCTGTTCCATAGCCACCCATATAAAGTCCTACAAGTTATCGGCCATGTTTTCACTCCCAAATACCTGGAGAATATATATGACAGTGAAAATTAAGTTCGTTTAAAGAGTTAATTAAATGTAAAATGCACTTGAATTTCCTTGAAATGTGTGACTATTAAAATATCTTTAAAGTCTTTCTCCACTAAGTGTTTCAAAATATTCCAAGAATTGTTTATTTCTCATCTATTCATATGGATCTATTAATTACTTCGTAAGGGTTAGATAAGAATCAATACAGAATTTCATACCTTTGTATCTTTTTGCTTCTTTTTCTTGCCTTTGTTCTTAGACCTGGTAGAAGTTATCTAAAAATCGGGAAAAAAAATCAGTAAGCCCTCAACAGCATTATGAAGATCAACATAAACCATACTGATTTCCATAGGCTAGTTGTACGTTAAAAGTACATAAAATGTTTAATAAAAATAGTATTTTATACTGTATCAGCCCAAGCGCCATGACTTACACTAAGAAAAGAGAATAAGGTTAACAGTGCCTAGCGACACAACTAAAATTGTCCCAATACCCCAATCTTATCTGCAGTGTTCAGTCCGACTTGTGAGGAAACCTGGTTGTGTACAACAGCAGCATTTCAGAGACACTCCCTGTACCAAGCCAACTAGGCCTCCCACACCTGGCCAGGCACAGCAGCCTGGCCAGGTGTGGGAGGGGAAGCCACATTCTGCCCCTTCAGGGGTGCTCTGGGTCTCCACACTGAGCAGGGCAACACCCTCGAGGCAGACGAGGCGTCTCCAGGTAACTGACTGATCCCCAGCACCAGCATGGCATTGCCTCTCTCTGCGAAAACTCCCATCATGCTGTTCTCACAATTTTATCCTACTCCTCAACTGAAGAATTTCTGACCTTCCTGAAAGACTAAAAGCCATCTCTGGGACTGTTCTTAGCTGAAACACATTCTGTTTTTCTTCTAGAGCAACAGATTACAATTTTAAACATTAAAGAAAACTATCTGGTTCTAAGAAATAACTGGGAAATGACTTTGCTCCTTCTACTAGCAACATTTAATAGCTGTGAATCTTCACGGAAACTGTCTAGTTTGGTGCTCTGATTCCAACAGGAAGCCCGGCAGTGACTTTCTAATGAAAACAGTGCACCAGCACCTAGGGGTTCCCCCCCATTTGGCTCTGGCACCACAGGTGATATAAATGAACACTGGCCTGGGGCCTCCACCAAATGCAAAGTGGAACATGGGGTTTCAAGCAGTCAAGCAGCTTACCGGCACTTCGTTGTCATGTTTCCTTAACACAGTACAGCGGCTGTCTGGAGGAAGAAACAGAAGGTTCTGTGAGGAAACTAAACACTGTACATTTCCGCATCATCCATGAAAGCCTCGAAACTAACCTGCGACTAGGAGCACAGACTGCGTTCTGTTCCTCATCTGGGGCTGACACAAGTTTGATTTAAAAGTAAGGGTAAAATGACTAAATGGGAAACCAGCTACACAGACGCACACGGTCCAGCACAATCTGAGTGCCTCCTGGGTGCTGTCTATACCAGGATGTGAGGACACAGCGATGTGTAAGACAAAAAACAAAAACAATGGAAACCCAGTGACAGGAGCTGCAGTGAAACAGAACGGCAACAAAGATGACAGGGCCATAAAAGTCTTCAGGACAGAGGTCCAAGGAAGGTCAGGAAGGGCTCTGGGGAAACTGCGTGAGCAAAACAGGACGAAGCAGGACTGCACATGGGGTCGGAAGTGGGGTGTGTGCAGACAGGGAGGCTGATGACAAGCCCAGACACATGACACGGATGTAACCTGTCCTCTACAGGAAGAAACACAGTGCGCAAGTCCTTCCTTCAAAGCCCCCAGCACCTTCTGTCACCTCCCTGACCCAACAGTCACTACTGTCAGTCATTGTCGTCTTCAAATAAACTGTTCAGTAATCAGTCTGATGATTTTCTTTATTAAGCATTTAAATAAGCTAGGTTTTTTTGTGTTTTGTTTTGTTTGGAAACAGTCTCACTATGTAGTTCAGGCTGGCCTAAAACTCATGGTGATCCTCCTGCCTCAGCCTCCCAAGTGCTGGGATTACAGGTGTGCACCACCACACCTGACCAATAAACTAGTATTTTTAAAAACTCTCAGTTTTTTTTTTTTTGTTCTAGGATTAGCTACAGCGTGAGTCCCAACTTGGTCCACATACCCATTACGTCAAAGAACTCATCCAGAGCGCCCTGCAGTGCGGGGAACTTCTCTCTGTGGTCTTCCAGCAGCCAGATTAAGCAGCGCGCTTCCTTCAGCGACGTGGGCTCACAGAAATACTCCACAGACTTTCCTTCTATGGAGTCGAGTTTACTGCCGTATTTCTCATTCCATAGGAAAGTCATGATGGTAAAATCAAGGTCCTTAAGAAATGATGCGTGTCGAGCAAAAAAAGTTCCTGTGGCATCTAAGCCTGTAATAAAAACCAAATCACAGGAAGGGAAAAGTCATTTACTGTAAAATCGCGTGGGAGTTTCACTTCTCTGCAAGTGACTCCATTCCTGTTTGCTTATATTTTCAGTGAAAACATACAAATACTCGAGAACAGACTCGTTCAGGCTACTATGCATTTAGAAACACCAGCTAACACTGTACACAAATTATAACAGCTTTTTTAATTAGTTGAGTAAGGTGGGTCAAAGGCTTCCATGCTTATAGTTATTTTCAGGATACTTAGGAGATGAGACTATGACATTAAATTCCTTTAAACATATACTATCTTTTCACTAATTCATAACGACTTTAATTCCAAACGATAATCAGCAAGTTTTCCAGTGTTTTTCTACACATATTTCATGACAACATAACATCAATAATAGGCAAAAATCTCCCTCTGTGCATTTAAAGAGTTGGTGCACTTCTCCACGCAGCACATCTCCTTTCCCCAAACTAACAGGGCTCCGGGACTCCGTACTCTAAAAAATCAAGGTGGCCACTAGTCTGGCTTTTATTCCCATTCTCTAGCTCAGAAAACAGGGTGGCTGCAACCTCACATATTCCTGCCAAAAAGATGGTAAAACCTTACTTCCCATTAACAGAAAAGCAAAAAGAAAATTTGTTCCCCTCCCCATTATCAGTCTAATACAGCAAGGTCACCTCCTGCATGGGCCCAAGGTTCTTAAGTCAGCGAATGAAGCAGAAATTGTCCAGGGACCACAAACTAAAAAGGAGCAAATTACAAATTAAAGTAGCAAAAACGCTATAATGTATGGTAGACACTAGTGACAACTATCACTTGAGAGTAACTTTCTGGGACTAGAAACCCACAGAGACCTGGGCTTGAAAGGGAGTACCTAGCTAACCACACCAAGTTGATTGCCACCTTACTTTGCCTCTACCCACAGGCATAAACGGCATCTTTGGAAGCCTAGAATTCCGGACAGCTGCCCGTCAGCAGAGCCCAGCAGGTGGGGGTGGCTGGCGGCGGCCAGGGGGCTTCAATTCCAGGACTGTTGCTGAGAGCTGCTAGTCTCGCTTTTGAGGCAGGGTCTCACTATGTAGTTCACATGGGCCTTGAACTCACTATGGAGCCCAGGCTGGCCTTGAACTCACAGTAATTCTCCTGCCTCAGCCTCAGAGTGCTGGGATGACAGGCGTGCGCCCCCACGCCTAGCCTAATGTTGCTTCTACGGCCCTCCCTTAATTTTTCACTAGAAAGCTGCCGCCTGAATCAACTATGTACCATGCACGGGGCCAGCTGTTATTCTGGTCATCACAACAAACAGGGCTCTGGCAGGGACCCAAAGCAACCCTTCCTACTGACGGACAACCACTGTCTCTGCAGGGACCTGTGGCAGTGCCTGCAAAACCTTGGGCCATGTGTCTGCAGGGGCCCAGAGCACAGCCTCCTCAGCCCTCCCTTCTGCCAAACTGGGAGTCAGGGCGGAATCACAGCGGTGCACTCCAGCACGTCCCAGTAGCCTAGTTCCGCCCAGGCCTGTAGTTCTCTTGATCTTCAGACACAGATTTGCCTCAGGTGAACCTAAGCAATTAGTCCTATTAATTAGCCTTTCTAAAATTGTCTTCATAGAATCCAAATTTTAGATTATTTTTGTTTTTAACACAACTGCTGACCTGTACACAATCACATAAACTGACACATTTACAAAGCATTAGCATAATGTGAACCTGGATTTCCCTGACTAATCTTTCTTTGGTTTACATGTTTTGAAATAATACATTGTACCTATCTATAAAATAACCTAAAAATTCTGAGAGGATACTATTTTTAACCATATATATTTGCAGTCTAACAGTCAGCAATGAAGCCAGACAAGGTGGCACAATCTGTAATCCCAGATCTCTAGGAGGCCAAGGCAGGAGGATTCTAAGTTAGAGTTCAGCCTGGGTAACTCAGCAATTAATGAGACTCTGTCTCCAAATTTAACAGGTGGGGGGTACAGTAGCTCAGTGTGACGGTCCTGGGAATCAATTGCCAGTGTGACGATAAACCAACAGGAACCTGAAAAAGGATTTAGAGGCCGACATTTATCCCTCCCATGAAACCACACTGCTCTCAAATGCAAGGGACATACCAAAGTCGTTAAGTTTCTGCAGCCAGCTAGCTACACTGGGCTCCATTTCTTGAAGCTCGCACAAAACGTGCAGAAATATTCTTGTTTTCACTCTATTATTTGCTTGAACCAAGTGATTAATGACATAATCCACTACTTCAGCAGGGAAATTTTTGTCAGAGAAGCAAGTTGCATAGTCCTCTGTGGTCAAAACTTTCCATGAAACCAATTCTCTGAGAAGCTTAGGAGCATCCAGTACACCGGATTTAATTTTGTCAGTGGACTGCCTCAGGTACTGCAGAATTCTGTCATCAAGGAATGGACATCTCTCAAAAATCTTTACAGTTTCTAAGGATAAATAACAAAGGTCAAACTGGTAAGTAGGACTCATTTGCAATGATACACACAGAAACAATGTTTTAACATTATATAATATAAAAATGACTCCTTGATTCTTTGTTGTTTTATACAGACTACTCACGATATTTTCAATTAGAAATACAAATATTTAACAATACCTTTGAAAAAGTTTGAAAGTTCATATTAATCCCAACATAAAGTGAATAGCTTAACCCCTTCATTTCATACTATTTGTGTAATAGTGTTTAAAATGTATTTCCTCTAAAATAAGGTTTCTTCCCTCAACAATCCTAACCCACCTTCAACAACTAAATTATATTCAATAAATATGGTTAATCATGCAAAATTAAAATCCATTCATTAAAAAATTTAGGAAGAAAAATCATTTTGATTTGATTTGTGAGACATTATTGGAACGCTATGAAAAGCAGAGAGCAAGTGGAAATTACTTCATTTTGTAAACATAGCCATAATAGCAGAAAATGGGGAAAACATCAACTCAAAGCTGAAAATAAACACAGTGGTCAACAAGTACACTGTACATAGGTACAGTAAAACTGTCCACGAGAGAGTCCCATGTTGATCTGGGAATAAAGGCTGGATTAGGCAATCTCTATGGGACCTTTCCTGAGCTATCTCTTTGTTTGGACTTACTTTTATTCCAGGTAAGTAGCAGCCAATTTAGAGTTCAACATTTTACTGACACTTAAATCTGCAGAGCAGAATGTACAATTCACCATCAAATCTATCCCACATGGTCAGATGTTGTGCCCACCGCACTTCCGAGCAGGGGACACAGTTGCCTGGAGCCTGTACCAGGGCAGTGTGTGGATCTCTGCATACTGCATTCTAAAATGCAAGCCTGTTATATTTGAGCTGAAAAAAATAATTTTTTCCTTTTTTTGCAATTTCTGAATTTCAGGCTCGGGGGAACTATTGGACAGGATTCCAACGATGCATAAGGAAGCAGCTGCCTGGAGAAATTTCTCCAGTACTTGTTCATTAGTAGGGAGGCCCAACAATCTCCACAGTCCTATGGGAGACGCCCTAATAAATGTTCTTTAAAATGTAAAAAATAAAATAAAATGCAAGCTTTTCAAACCAAGTTACTTGATGTCGTGGAGTAACAGAGGATGGTACTAAGATACTAACTGAAATCTGTGTTTTAGTGATAGCATTAAAAATCAAACTCGAATCTGTATTTCAATTCAATAATGATTAATACGAGGTCTTATGATACGAATATTTATATTTGTACCTTGCAGTAATTGGATATACTATCTTATCATGTAGTGGACTTTTGCATACCTTTCTGCTGCTCCTTTTTGGGTGGATTACTTTCCCTCAAGTCCTCTTCCCTTTTTTCTTGTGCTAATTTTTTTGCTTCTTGTTTTTGGATCTTTCTCTTCAGTTTTTTATCTTCTTTCAGTTTTAGCTTCTCTAGGCTGATAAACATTTAAAATTAGTGACAATTTATCTTTGTTACAAGCTCAAATGAACTATTTTCCTTTGCAAGTTATAAAAACTATTCTCCAATCAATATGTTAAACATACTACTTGTTAGTTAGAACCTCGCCTAATCTTCTGTTCAGTGTAAAAATTTGTTATCAATTTAGTCAAAATAAGGAAACACTTGTTTAATAAACACAATTACCAGTATGATTAAGTGACTTTGAATTAAGAATGCAATGTATAGACTGTATAGCTGTTATTTGCATGTACATAAATTACTATATAAGTTAAATAGGAGTAGTATAAATTACTCAGTAAGATAGTTAAACTCTCAAAGAAAGATCCCATAAGAAAATATTATTTTTCATTTCCCAATAATGACCCATAACATGGTAATTTGGTTAGTCTGGTTACAATGAATTCTTTCCAACAAATAATTCTGTTCATCTTTTCTTTTGCTTTTTCTTGGTCACAAATAATGAAAAAAATCACTTCTTAGAATGAAAAACAACAAGCAGGACCAAAAAGAAAAGAAAAAAGGATTGGAATTATTTGATCTGAACAAATAGATACAGAGAAGTGAATAATTTAGACAATACATTGAGGATTTCAAGGTAAGAAGGAGCCATTGGTTCAAAATGTTTGCTGAAGAGAGATAAAAAAGAAAAATGCTTTGGAATTAAAGTTTAAACAACTGAAAGCTAAATATATAATTTTTATCTAAATGCCAAATCTGTTTATCAAATATCATTTTGTAACATGAAATGCCACAATTTTATTTATAAAGTCAATCACTAAATAATGACTGATTTGAAATTTTTAGTATTTAAACATACTAGGCTAGTACTCTAAAGTTTTAGGTATTCATAAAAATAATTTTTAAAATACTTATTTAGATGTATAAAAGCACAGCCAATTTTAAAAACAGCACAATTGAGAAATCGGCATTTAACAGAATTATAACCTGAGAGACATCATAAAAACCACTGATTGTTAAAAATCTTACCTAGAACATTTCTGTTTCAGAATAGGTCTTGGAGGAACCTTTTCTTTAATGACCTTGTGTTCAAACTTTAAATAAAACAAAGACATCCAAAATTTGTCTCATACTCCCATGACATAAAGCACAAAACCACAAGTAACAAATATTTCAGAAGCACACACAGGCAATGCTCAATTTGATAGAGAACAGTGATGACATTCTGACCCAGACAAAAGCCCAAAAAGCTTTAGCAAAACAATTTACTGAAAAGAGCAACAAGAGTAGACATACTTTAGGAAAAAGTTTTAAAAAATTAGGAGTAAGCACAAGACCCAGTAGGCTATGAACATCATTACCAGGACCTTCTGCCTCGCCCGGGAGCTCTTCCCTCCTCGGGACCCCCTCTCCTCCCACCAGTTCCCAGAAGTTTGCAGAGGATTAAGACAACAAAGTGATCAAAATGTTTAAAAACAGTAAAACTAAAATGTTAAAAAAAAAAAGAAAAAAAACCCAAAAGCTTCCATTTTCTATTTGGGAATAAAAGAATGTGGCAATGCACACCCTAGTATTTCCCGTATTTTCTTAAATGATGTAATTCACTATTTCCTGAAAAAAAAAGTTCCAAATCACATATCTTCCACAAATTTAAATCATGTTTAGAAGGCATAAACATTTTGGTTATCAATTTAATTAAGTTTCCCTTTCTTAGATACTTACTTCACATTTAACACGACCACCACGGCTAAAGATGATAATCTTAGAAATGATACCTTCACAGTCAGGGGTAAGACAAACTCCTTGCAGGAAATCCTATATTGGATTTTTAAAAGCAGAATGTTACATCTCTGTGGGGTGGGATAAGCCTATACACGTGTGCCATTTTAACCACCCAAGAACAGTCAAAACACAGTGCAAAACCTCTCTGGGAAGCACGGAAAGTGCCTGAACACTGCTGTGTGATTGGCAGAGCCTCTCTGTGGAAAGAATGCATCCCGGAACGTGGGCTGACCACGTGACTTGCTGTGATCAATGCAAAGTAAGCTGCTATGACATAGACCAGTGCTATGCTATGACATAGACATATGATATGACATCGGTGGTGAACCGATGCATAGTACACGTGCCATAGCGGGCTCTTTGTTACCCCTGAAAGCTCCAAAAGGTTCGCCATCACTGACACAGACCATGTCTAAACAAAAGCATCGAGAAACACTATATGGAATGGCTATTACTTTTTTCTCTCTGGCACAGGAACATGTTCCAGAAAAAGGCCTCTCTTAAACATGGATTCAGAAACAAAGAACAAGGCCAGTTAAGAACTGAGCTACTACAACTCAACCCTGGTCAAAAATGCAAGACTTTAGGACACGTATGTAACCAAGAAACAAACCTTCCATGTTAAGCCACAAGAGACTGTCCTGAATATGACAGCATATCTTAGTGAAGGCTAATTCACAGGGGGTATTCAGATCCACGGGCATGGCTAAGACCATGCAGTGAGTCTACAGAGAGGCAAACTCAAATTTGTTTCTACCAAACTTATTAAGTGCTACTGCTAAGAGGTGCCTACTACAATCTTTTTATTTTTCTCCCCAGTACCACTAGGTCTACCTAGGCCCATGCAGGGTAGAAACGGTTGCCTTTCAAAGGAATCCACAGTTTAAATACATATATTTTTCAGAAATAAATTTTATAAATGCAAGTATGACTATAAAACTGTGCCTTCTTTCAAGATATTCTTCCATCTAATGGCTTAGTAATCATTATTTTGATAACAGTACCCCGCCCAACTCTTTCATGAGAAAGGACAGTAAAAAACTTGTAGATTTCTTTATACAAATTACCTAATCAAATTTTGGTAGGAAATAAAAATTTTGAGACCTTAATTCTATATCAACACTTTTAGGATCTGAAGGACTAGAATGGTTAGTACCTAATTTAAAATCTGTATTTTAAAAATCACACATTTTGAACATAACATTCAAAATACAAAAGTTAAACAGTTTATTAAAAGCCTCTGCAATTACAGCTTTTATAGTTTTATGAAATTTAAAAAAAAACTCATTTCCAACTTTATTATTAAGATTGTAATTTAAGACTTTCTAATTATGCTCAGAATGCTCAAGAAGTAATTTATATTTTACTTAAGACTTTTCCTAAGCACAGGCTTTTTTTTTTTTTTTTGTCTGAGACAGGGTCTTGCTATGCCTTTCAGGCCGGCCTTGGGCTCACTTTGTAGCCTAAGCTGGTCTCGAACCTGCAATGATCCTCCTGCCTCAGCCTCCCAAGTGCTGGGATTACAGGAGTGCGCCACCACACCTGGCTGCAAAGACTTTTTAGAGTGAAAAAAATCAGCATACAATAAATGTACCAATAAATCCAGACAGTCTTATTATGCCTTACCTTGTCAATTTTATCATTAAATGTTGTTGCTTTTAACTTCTTCCAGCAGTTCATATGAAATTCTATTTTGCAGTACTGGCAACAGCTGATTCGTATAAAACCCTGGGGTTTCAAAAAAATTTAACTCACATTTTATGCACATATACTCATTTGCTCACCACACACATATTAACGCAAAGACAGCACCATGTAAAACTAAACATTTTATCTCCTTGTAGAGGCATACAATATTTTTGCACCCCAAAACACCTACTTCTAGAGATAAAGAACTTGACTGGCACCTTCATTTTAACAGCTGATAGCCTCATGATCCTGTATAATATATCAAATATGTAATAAACATTATGTTGTCTAATATACTAACCAGAGATGGGGAACAGTGGATAGCTACTATCTTGTTTTATTTCTATTTTTTTAATTTTTAATTTTTATTTTTAAAGAGAATAGAACAAAACAAAACAAAACAGAACAGAACAGAACAAAATAAAGCAAAAGAAAACAGAACAGAGTCAAACACAATACAGCATTTCAAAACAGAACACAGAAAGCTACACAGGTCTTCAAAACATAACAACAGGAGATTAACTATGGTTACCCCAGTGACTCTTGCTTTCCTCAAAATGGTTGCTCATACATTTACAGACAATAAACTCAAACAAAACAAAGCAATACAAAACCAGATGAAACAAAAGAGCACTACAAGCCATCAAGTTGGCCAACAAGAAACCAGCAATGGCTACCATAGTGTCCCATTTTTCAAAAGAGCTGCTCCTATCTTCTCACATATTGCAATCAA
>RJWT010043887.1:0-11872 GCA_004365215.1 Cuniculus paca
CTTTGGGAGTTGGGATATTTGATAGTTACTACTCAGCTCAATAGAGCTGATTATTTTTAGTAGACATATTATTAAAAGAAAAATATCCAGAACATAGTTAAAGGCCAAACGTTTAACTATGGTATCATAGCAACAGTCTGCCCTTGATCCTGGAAAAATCCCAGCCACATTGTCCCTGCATTGTGTCATGGATAGCAAAATTGTAATACGTCATTTATCATGTCACTTCCCCAGTGACAATCCTTGAGATCACTCATCTCCGACCCTTCCCTTTCATCCTGGCTAAGGTGCCATCTGCAGTTCTCAGAGTATTATCTCTGCTCCACAGCTGGCATAGAAAGGGCGTGGGCATCTCTCCAACATGCTTATGATTTCTCCAAATCTCACAGAACCTAGGAAGTGTTCCATGGGTGTTAGAAGGACCTCGTGAACTCAGTGCTCCTAGGAAGGTAGGCAACCCTCAAAGTCAGGTGTCTCTGGCCCAGCCACCCACATTTTAAGGCATCTGTGTAACAGGGTGGGCCCTGTGCCAGAAGTGGGTGCCAAGTTCATAGGGCAACATAGGGGCCCCATTTCCATGGAGAGCCTGAATGGCACAATGCAGACCTGGCTTCCAGCACTAGACGTGATGGATCTCACACCAAACCACTTTCTCTTCCTGGGTTTCTATTTCCTCCTCTGTAAGTAGTTCGCCTGGTCGACATTTCTCAAAGCACATTCTGGTGTATGTAGGTAAGCGCCCCTGAAGAAGGACGCTGTGGCCAAAAGCATTTGAGGAATGCTGTTCTCATGTCCCACTCTTGGATGTCCCCAACACATCTCCGCAGGTTCAGGTCTCTGAGAAGCTGTACAAGAAATAAACTTGCAGATTGATGTTTATACCAGCTTATCTCACATTTATTTCACCTTGGAATCTTCAAGAAAATTTTTTGAGCAGCTGTTGGCTATGTGCACTGAATTAAGTCACAGCCGAGGTCATTCACTGAGCCCATGACTGAAGTTGATGCACTTGCTCTCACCTGCACGGTGCCTTCTTAGGCTGAAGGCCAAGAGCATCGAGCCCTGCAGAGATGGATACAGATCACTGTTCTGGGAGCAAGAGCACGCAGCTCCATTAAGACCCTACTGTAGATGCTGATCGGGTGGGACCGAGGGGCCAGGATATCCACAAAGGCTAGGCTGCAGACAGGGACACCTGGGTCCAGACAAGGTCCTGTAGTTGGCAAGAGGCAGAACTGTCTGAAAGCAAGGAAGCTGTTTGGTTCCTGTGTGGTCTCTGTCTTATTTACGGATGTAGCTTAGCTGTGGATGACTGCCAGGCTTGAATACAATCCTTTGTTGAAAAGAATGGGCTTCAGAGTCACTTCATCCTGCCTCAGTTTCCTCTTCTGTGAAGTAGGGCGAATCCATGAGCTTTGCCTCTTAGACTTGTTCATGGGGATTGAATGAATTGGCACCCATAAAAGCTCATAAAACAGCACCTGTGAATTTCCACCAAAATAAGACCTTGCTGGAAAATAATTAGCCTTGAAAACTAGAGATGAAAAATGCAAGCCCCATCAGCCTATCCCTGCCTCATCTGCCTTACAGAACAACCACTGAGCAAGGAAAACGTGACGGCAGGTACCCATTCCATTGCAGTGCTACAACATGAGAAATTCTTTTGCACAACACAGCCTTCAGCTTTGCCTCTTTTGTTGCCTGAGCTTTTGCGAGTGCCTCTGTGCAGGATGAGCTACTTGCTGACAAGTCTCAACTGAAAGCCACCCTTTCAGATAGCCTTCCGGTGCCACACCCTCTTAGTGACATCACAGCTCGTCTTCGCAACCAGCACACTGCTTTTCTCTACTTGCAGTTACTGCTTTGCTTGTCTCCCTGTTTATTGTCCATCTCTCTCCAAAGAAAACTCTCCTGGATCTGGGACCAGCACTGTTTGTAAACATAGCACAGAGCCTGGCCCCTTACATGTTGGATGAGTGGATGAATGATCCCCTCCTGGGTCCACCCTTCCCATTACTCAAGATGAACTGTGCTGAGTAATAAGAAAAAAAATGATTTGGTCTACTTTAGTCAGAGAGGCTCAGAGCTCAAACAAAGAACCCTCCTACTCACCACGAGAGCATCAACCAGAGACCGGATCTGTGACTGCTCGAACAGCCAGACACCAAGGACACCTCTCAGCCACAAGGGTCATTAGACCCAGGAACTAAGGCACTTTGGAGGGCCGTTGTCCCCAAATTTTTCTGGGACATTAAGAATCTCCTTGCCCATATCTTAATTATAAATTTTGGGAAGTGTACACATGTATATTTTGGGGTAGGGTCTTCCTTTGAGAGCTACTTATCGGCTTAGCTGTCTGTGGTTGCAGCCATTCCGTGTCTTAGCCAATATGGGGCCTGTCTGTCTGCTGTTGCTTCCCAGGGAAGTTAACATAAATGTTTGTTGACAGCACAGTCATCAAGAAGATAAAGTTGCTGATTCATCGCCTTGCCTTGAAGCCCTTTGTTTTTCCCTCCTCTTCCTTCCTCTTTATAAAGTCACTCTCTGAGAAAGAGCACATTTTGGGGACCCACTTGAGGTGTTGTGCTCTTGGCTGCCTACTTCTTCCTCCTCTACCTGCAGATTGGAGCTCCAGTAAGGGCAGGGACATCAGCCACCCTCTTTCACATCTGACACATCGGGGGTCTCAGAGGAGCCATGGAAGTCTTGGGGTTTCTCAAACTGGAAGTGAATGGTCTCATGGTGGCAGTGGCCCTGTCTGTGGCTCTCATGGCCCTCCTGAAGTGGTAAGTGCAGTCAGCCCCAGGCATTGTGACCTGGGCAGAAATGTCAGCTGTGGAGCTTTCCCGGTGCCAGGGCGGGTGTGCGGGAGTGTGTTTTTCCTCTTTTCTAATCTAGAGGGAGTTGAGTATTAACACAGCTTCAGAATTAAAAGCAAACAGTCAGGTTAATCTTTTGCTAAAATGCATGAGATTGAAGTGTCAGGAAATGCTGGTGATTCAGTGACTGAGAACGCTACACATAATTAAGTTTGAAAGAGACAGAAAAAGAAGAAAATTGGAAAGGCATTAGGTTTGGGTAGAAGTATTTCCTCATACCCCGTTATATCCTCTCACCTCATTTTTCTAAGATCCTCTCTCCATGTTAGATTTACTGCACATATAGCCTCTTGGTTCATATTACATTAAAAACAGAAAAGACATAGGAGCCGTTTGGCAATCATGGGCTACTTTGTGGGAAGTCGTCGACAGGGATTTCTGCAGGTTTAAGGACAAAGTGGTAGAACTAATTTCCTAATATCTGACAGAGGGAATGGATTCCAGAGAGCGGAGTGCGTGAAGCTTACATGGAGTTTGAGACCCTGAAAAAAATCTTAAACTTGAACTACAAGTTGCTCCCCTGTGGTTTTGTTAATTCAACAGCAGATTTTCTTAAGCCTGGCTCTATGATGTCTGTAGATTGAAGACCTCACATTGTACTGCATTTTGCATATCCACCCTGTCGCTTGCACTGAGTAGAGTTACCCACTCAATCAAAAGCACCTGGATTTAGGTGGCTCTGGATTTTGAGGGGAAAGTGGAAAAACTAATGGAGTTGGAGCAGAATTTCAATTTATGTTTCCAGTAATAATAAATCCTCCTGTAGATTAATAACTGGGAAAGCACTTTGAAAAGCATCAAGCATTATGCAAATGTGAGGTATTATTCTTTTGGAATTTGCATAGCTGAAAGTGGAATTCACGTTTGATGTTCTATGATGATGAAATTACTTCTTGGAAATTGGCTCTGAAACCCGGCTTCAGTCCCAGTGCTGTTTTGCTTTTTTAACTGGTTTAATTATCTTTTGAACTTTTCTATCTCAGTGTAGCCTGTCTGGCACCGAAAGCAGCCACATGTAAAACTGAGAGCAAATGGTAGGCCCCATTCCCACCCCTGCAATAGTCCACCTCAACCTCTTTCTACACTCAGTAAAGCCCAAAGTATAGCACCTGACATGCGGTGGGTGCATAGTAGATGTCAGCCATTGTCCTTAACTGTAACTCCAAAGAAGAGGAAGATAGGTCCTTATGTAACTCCAAAGAAGAGGAAGATAGGTCCTGGGGTTGGGGTATAGCTCTGTGGTAGAATGTGTGCTTAGCATGTACGAGGCCTTGGGTTCTATCCCCAGCACAAAATGAAAGAAGGAAGAAATCTTTAGTGATTTAGGTTGATAGATTCATTTTTAATTTCTTACAAATATGCTTATTCCTATTACTTTCTCATCAATAGTTTAGCCTGTCATCGTGGTTCTCAAAGTGTGCCTGTCTAAACCTCTGGGATATCGCAGCATCGGTGTTTGCATTGTGCAGTTTCCTATCACTTTGCTTCTGTCTTTATTGAGTCCTTTTCATTTCTGTATTCTAAACTCCCAGCTCTGTGCCTGACATGCAGAATGGCCTCAATAAATGTTTGATGAGTGAATGAGTGAATTGCACACTCCGTTAACGTTGCTCTGGTGGTGGAAAGGGGCCTGCGTCCTGACTGATAAGCTGCTGTCACTGAGTGTTTACAACCGGCTGGTGAGAGGCGCAGGGACACCGCCCCTCTAGTGAAGCAGCTGTGTGCGTGTAATCTGTTCCTGGGGCCATATTCATAACTGGGTTCAAAGACACAGAGATTAAGATAGAGGCATGCAGCACAGGTGGTGAGTAGGAAATGAGAGCCGACGCTGTTTGTTATAACACAGATATTTACTGACCTGTTAATGTGTGCCCGGCGCAGTGGGAGGCCCTGGCACAAGGTCAGGGAACAGGAGATGAGGGTCAGATGCCCAGGCAGGGGGAGATCCGGAGCCTCTGGGAGGAGCTCAGTGTCTGGAGAAGCTCCAGAGAAGGAGGAGGGGCTGCAAGAGAGCATGGCCATGCTGGCGGCTGCTACTGGCCTCTGGCGTCCTTGGGTCCCTCCCTAGATCCAGTGCAAAGGTCGCCGTCCTTGGCTCCCCAGACTTCTGTTCCAGGCAGCAGCTGAGCAGCAGCTCCCAGCTTCAACTCTGGAATGCCTCCCTGGGGCTGTCTCCTAAGGGTGGCTCCAGCTAGAGGCCTCTCAGCTGAGGAATCTGGAGCTGGAGAGGCTGGCAGCCACCTTGTACCTGGGGAGAAATTGCAGAGGGAGAAGGATTCTAAAAGTCCAAACACACTAGTCCTTGCTTTGAGAGTTACTGTGGGGGCCCTAAATACTGAGCAGGTAGAACTGTCAGAGATATCAAGTGTGCCTCTGGTCCCTCAGCCTGTTGTCTCTTTAAGGGAAGGACAAGAGCTCCTCTCTCATTACAATCCTGGAAACGCCAAGTCCAGGGTTCCGAGGCCTGACCTGCACTTGGCTGATGGAGTGCAGTTAAGAAGTCCATGTTCGTCAGCTCATTCCCAGAACTTTCAGCTTGACCCAGCTTCTCCAGTGGTTCTGTGTCCCTCACTGTCACTCATGTCCTGTGTGGTGGGCAATGGAACTGCGCACAGTGCAGTGGCTGACACATTGCTGTTCATGGCTGATCTCCTGACTTGGAAACAGCCTTTCTCTGCTCTTTCCTGCAATTCTAAGCCCAGGGCTTTTTCTCAGGGAACCATTTCCTGTTTCCCGAAGGCACGTAAAAACCCCGTCTCCTCTGCTTCTATCAGGTCTCTCCTCGTGTTCCCTCTCAATGCCTGGCACTAGTTGGCCTCTAATGAATTCTGGCTGAAGGCTCCTTCTAGCCCCTAATCGCTCCCAGGCTTTCTTCCCTCGCTTCCCGACAAATCCTAATTCTCCTGCCCCTACTTACCCCTTGTCTGAAAGGTTGCTGTCTGCCTTTCTAGTTGTCACAGGTAGGCTAATCTTGTGTCCCCGCTCACCTTATAGAGTGGAGACCGTGGCACGGGTTTAATAACCACTTCTTAATTATTAAGTGAATGCATGAATTTGAAAAGAAGACAAAATAAACTCCTTTCACTTAAAAGGTGACTCTCATAAACAAGATGAGATAGTTGGTAGTTTTCCCCAAACTGCATCAGATGCCGTTTTTCAGTGATGGTCATTGAGATGGACTGATGTGTGGTGGCCCAGGGGTCAGGGCTGTGCCACTGAGGTTGGAGATGGAATTGCAGATGGGGCTCATGTGAGCTAGTAGGTCACGCAGCACATGCTAAATGGTGAACACACCACATAAGACATTTTAAAAAGTGATTTTTTTAAGCTGGGGATGTATAGCTCAGTAGTCAAGCCCTTGTCTAGCATGCATGAGGACCTAGGTTCGATTCTTAGCACTGGGAAAAAAAGGCACCCGCCCCCTCCAATTTTTCTGCATAAAATGGTTTGAAATTCTTATTCCAAGAAACAAGGTGCAGGAGTCAAATACTGCTCACGGTGACCTGAAGTACTAGCGCGTTTACCCTGTGCCTAAGATCTGCCAGCAGGATTCCTGTTGGGAGGATAAAGATTTCTTTATTCTTTAAGAAGGAGTGTTAGGAAATAGTCCAAATATTAAGAGTGGGGTTCTCTCAGTGGCGGGGTTATGGGTTACTTTTTTTCCTTTCATTTTCTCTGCATCTTTTGTATTTCTTCAGTGTGAGTACTTAGCAAAAGGAAGAACGATCTGACACAAAAGAGTGGCAAATTGCCCCTTTCTAGTGGCGAGGAGGAAAGCAGTGTCATGCTGTGGGAACGGAGGCCTTGAGACACTAGGTTTCTGCCCGTGGGATAGAATGTCCGGGGGAGTCGGGGGTGACGGGGGCACTTCCTGGCTGATGAGGTGTTGAAAAAGGCAGCGGCATCACCTGCGCAGCTAGGTGTGTGGATGCGGTAGAGGCTGAGAAGTTGTCTCGGTGTCGTGGTTTAGATCTGAAATGTCCCCCAACATCTCATGGGTTTGGATATAGAGTGTTGTGCTCCTCCAAGAATTCAGTAGTGCATGTGCTGATTAGGAGGTGGGGACAGGCTGGATGTGGGTCACTGGGGGGAGGAGGTATGTGACCTGGAAGAGTGTTTTCTTGTCCCTGGCTCCTTCGCTTGCTCTCTGCTCCTCCCTTGGTTACATGCAGTGGCCGGTTTTTCTGTGCCACGTGCTGCCATCATACCCTTCTGCCTTGGTGCCAGCTGATCCCAGATGAAAACCATGAGCCAACATAAACCTCTCCTCCTTCACGGTGTGGAGTTCTTGGTCCCTGCCCTGGGAAGGTGACTAAGGTACTTGGGAAGTTGGAAAGGCTTTAATGCCAGCCTGTGCTCAATGCTCAGGTGCCAAGACTTAGAGGTACCAGTCAGTTTGACATTAAAATAGGGACCAGAGTGAGACAGTGTTCTGACACTAAAATATGAACTGGGCACAGTGGCACATGTCTATAATCCCAGCACTGAGAAAGTCCGAGGCAGGAAGATCACAAATTCAAGGGCTGCCTGGGCAATTTAATAAGATTTTGTCTCAAAACAGAAATAAAATGTTAGGGGTAAACTCAGTAAGAGAGTGCTCCCGGAGTTCGACCCCTGGTCCTGCACACAATAACGGTGTGGTTGGGGATTATTAGGACCATACTGGAAAAGCCCACCTCTGTGCCTGGAAGTTTCTTTCCCAGAAGAGAGCTTGCTTTATGTGTGGGAGAACTCGATTCCAACTGTAGAGCCGCATCTACTCCCAGATCATATTTAAAGAAACTGCTGAGGTGGAACACTGGAGCCAGGGTGAGAAATCTTGAGCTCATCAGAGTGAGAAGCCATTTAGGTACAGTCAGCCCTCCATACCTGCACAGTCCATGCCTAGAGATCACCAGCCATGGACTGAAATATTTGAAAAAAATCCTAGAAAGCTCTGAAAAGCAAAACTGGAGTTTCCCCCATGCTGAGCATTGTACTAAATCCACTGCAATGAGTGACGTGGGGACATCAGCTGCTGGGTCCTCCCGCCGCGTCACATCTTGGCCTTGTCCAGGACTCGCAGGAGCACAGCTTGCCTGTCCCATGCTGAAGGGGTGGTGGGGGCTGTGATACACACATCTGCCCTGAGACCTTTGCTGTGTCATTATCTCCTAAACGATACCATGTAGGGACTCCTTACATAGCATTTCCACTGTACTGGGCATTGTAAGTAGCCGAGCTATGATTTAGAATTTACAGGAGGATATGCGCAACAATATGCAAATGCTGTCCCCTTTTATGTAAAGGACCTGAGCATCCTCAGGGTTTGGTGTCCCTGGGGGACCTGGAACCAATGCCCAACAGGTTCCAAGATACGAGACTGTGTCCCCTGGTAAAACCAGAGGTGGCAGGAACACATGTCCAGGCTCAGAATGTAGGTATTTGTAGACCGATGACCAGTTTGGCATTCATTTCCCACATTCTGTTCCTAAAAGTGGGAAATTAGGTCCTAGGCAGGCCCTTCTTTGAGACTCACAGCATATCAAGGGTGCCGAGAAGCTCTGAAGTGAAGAGCCCTGCTGATCTTTATTAATTCAGTGTTCCCATATATCTTTATAAAGTCACTCTACATATGGCTGTGGTAGGAGGGCAACAAGATCTGTTGGAGTTCTCCCTTAAAAAGTCGATCACCATCGATCAGGCATGGCAGCATGTACCTGTGATCCCAGTACTTGGAGGCTGAGGCGGGAGGATCCCTGAGAGTTCAAGGCCAGTGTGGGTTCCATAGTGAGTTCAAGGCCAACCTGAGTTACTTAGCGAGACTCTATCTTGACAAAATGAAATGAAACAATAAACAATAAAAAGAGGAGGTAATTGGTGTGATGGAAATAGAGGAACTGAAAAACAGGGATAATGAGAAACTGAGGCAGGAGGATCTCAAGTTTGAGTCCAGCCTGTGCTAAATTGTGACTTAGTAAGACTCTGTGTCAAAATTTAAAAATTTTATCTTTTTGAGACAGGGTCTCATTATGCAGTTCAGACTGGCCTTGGGCTCACTTTGTAGCCCAGGCTGGTCTCGAACTTGCAATGATCCTCCTGCCTCAGCCTCCCGAGTGCTGGGATTGCAGGAGTGCGGCACCATGCCCAGCCTTAAAAGTTTTAAAATAAGGATAGGGAAGTAACTCGGTGCATGCCGGGTTCAGTCTCCAGTACCTTAAAACAAACAGAAGCAGAAGAATACCAGCGTTACAAATGATCCCTTTCCAGACCCTGAGTTTCTAGTGGTTGATGTCCTGTTTTCTTCAGGACATGGAGAATAGGGGTCAGAGGCAGAAGCAGGGCCAGTGTGGACACCTGGCTCTGAGTTGGACAGCAGAGAAAAAGAGGACTCACAGCTGTGTGGCCAGGTGCAGGAAGTACCCTTGAGCCCCTCAGGAAGCAGCTGATGGGTGACGTGGCAGTTGTCACTGCTGATCGCCAAACCTAGATCAGGATCAATGGCTTTGAGCTTGTTGCTGAAGACCCAGGGGTGGATCTTCAATAACATCGACTGCAAGTTGGATACAACACAAATGGTCCACAAACAGTTGTTCCTCCTCTTCCCGGGTGACTGAATCATCCTTGGTAGCAGTTACTGGGGTCACCAGGCTGTCCCGGGGGGCAGGAAGTATCTTGCGATGCAGCGTCCTGAAACCACGACGCAGCTTAGTGCACGACTCTCCCTGGCCCCCATTGCCAGCCCAGCCCTCGACCTTCTGGGTCACCAGCCAGTCAAGTGACCTTGAGAAGCAGAAGTGTCCTGGAGCTCAGGGAAGAAGCGCTGTTCAGAGGAGAGGGCAGAGCAGGTTTTCAGTGGCATCAGAGTTTGTAACACGGGGTGGAACAAAACACGAAGAGCGTGAATAATAGACACAGTTTAGAAAGACACGTTAAAGGCCGTGTAATTTTCAGTGCCTCTGAGTACCTGGAAGAATGATACGCTTTCTTTCCCCTTTTTAATTTTTTTATGTATTTTTGCCTACGATGCCAGGAGTACTTTAGTTTAATAACTCAGTGATGAGTCTGCAGATAAAATTGAGCCTCCTTCTGAAAACTAGGTCTGTACTTCCTCCAGGACCATTTCCACAGAATTTTTTTTGTTTTCTCTCTTTTAAATAGTTACACACAATCTCCCTGTCCTTCTCCTCACTTTATTGATTTTCCAGAACGAGAGTACGAGGTGTGACTGTAAAGTAACGTGACTGATGATTTTAGCATACGCATCAGAACTCATACAACCAAATGCGTTTTGTGACCTTCAAAGGCGTCTTCCTGATCGGCTGAGCCCTGCTGCAGAGTCACTGCTATTAGACACACATCCTTGGGATGTTCTGTAGGGGCAGCTGGGTGTCTGCATGTGGTCTCCTAAGGCCCTGAAGGTGACAAAGCTTAGTGGAGGATCGATTGATTGTTGTTTTTGTTGTTTGTTTTTCTTTCTTTGAGACATGGTCTCACTACGTAGTTCAGACTGGCCTTGAATTCACTATGTAGCCCAGGCTGACCTTGAACTTGTGGGGACCTTCCTGCCTCAGTTTCTAGAGTGCTAGAATTATAGGTGTGCATCATTATGCCTGATTGAGGATGGACTGACTTGTAAAAACAGCCCAAATTTTGGCACATAGGTGATTAAACTGGGCAGTACTATTTGCAATCCAAAATCAAATGTGATTATAAAACAATAAGGCAAAGTCTGACGTGGTGGCACACGCCTGTAATCCCAGCACTCGGGAGGCTGAGGCAGGAGGATCGCTGTGAGTTTAAGGTCAAGTTCATAGTGAGTTCATAACAAGACCCTGGCTCAAAAAACCAATAAGCAAATAAATGAATAAATAAATGAATAAATAAATAAATAAATAAAACAATATGGCATGTAGTTATTTACTGCAGAGGCCAGTGAACCCTTTCTGGAAACTCATGAATTCTCCTAAAGGAGAATACTCATTGGGTGTATGATTTTTTTTTAATAACCAGTAATGCTACTCTTGTTATACCTTTTCTCATCTAGCAAGGAATTAGGCTGTAGCATCTATTCTTTGAGCAGACATAAAAGAAGAATTTCATTTGAGCTGAGCATTGTAGCGCATGCTTATAATCCTATCATTCTGGGAGGCTGAGGCAGGAGGATTGCAAGTTTGAGTTCAGCCTGGGCAACTTAGTGATTTATCATGATCTTGTCTCAAAAAATTTTTGAAAAGGGCTGGGGTTTTAGTTTAGTATGAAGACCTAGGGTTCAATCCCTAGTACTACAGAAAAGGTAAAAAAGAATAGAATCTCATTTGTTGCACAAACGAAGCAAACCATCAGGCTTATGTCTGTGCCTTTTGGAGCTGCTCATGCACACGCTCGGCGCTTCTTTCCCCGGGAGGAGGTGCCTGTCCCCCAAATAAAGCTACCAAATGACCTCTTCTCCCACCCCCATGCCATGAGAACAGATCCCATCGGCCGCCCTTTGCCACTGGCGGTGAGGCCCACTCCAGGAGCCTGCTGGCCTCACGGGGACTCCTATCACTGTAGGGGTGAGGGGCAGCTGATGTGGGGACGAGACAGAGGAGGGAAGGGATGGCGGCGGTTGCTCACATTTGTCGACCGGACCACTTTATTCCTGGTTTGTCAGACATGAGTGGAGTTGCACAACTTCCTGGGGGCGGGGAGGGAAGGCACGTTGCCCTTCTGGCAGTTCCGGAAACCCTTCGCGTTCTCTGTGTCTGTAAGCCTCAGCGCAGAGCCTGGCACAAGGCTACATGGTGAGACTGTCTTCTGCCTCTTGGATGTCCTTGCAATGTGTGCTTCTGAGGTGCCCCTTTAGTCCACAGCCAATTCCTAAACACCATCCCAGAAAGGGATTGCCCCCATTTTTACTCTAAAAATCTAGAAAAATGGTCTCAGAGAAAATTCCCCCACGGCAAGCTAACTTCTACAAATTTTGGTTTCCACCAAAACCTGGCCCCCAGAGCTCTGCTCCCAGACATCCA
>RJWT010043888.1:0-11908 GCA_004365215.1 Cuniculus paca
GCTGGTGGGGCCGAGTGGGGTCCCCACCCCAGCCTCTCCGGCTGTGGGTGTGGACCAGGCCGCAGCCCTTCTCGGCTTCTGTCGGACATACTTTGTTTTTAGGAATGAAGGAAAATTCTCCCATTTTTGAGCCATTCTTTTGTCAATTCTACAAAATTGCATGTAACTTTATAAATATTTTTAAAAGATATAGTTTTGTAAATATTTAATATTCTGCTAATTTGATTTTGAATTGTAAATGTCAAGTATTCTGTTTTTGGGGTTTTTATGTTTTATTATACTTTGTTAAAAAGGAAAAATTGTACATTTTTAGAATGTTTTTATGAGTAAATTTAATGTACTGAAAATAAAAATTTTAAAAAAGCCTGTGTTGCCCCAGTCCGTCCTAGTGCTTGGTCTCCTCGTGAGGGGTGCAGAAGGCAGACTCCCTCGCGGAGGACTTGCCCTCTCCTTCCAGGGTCCCCGCTGTCGATCAGATGTCTTGCTGGGACGGAGTCCTCTGCTTCGAGTAAAAGGTGCTCGGCGCAGCAGCCAGCACTCTGGAGCCCACTGGGCCCACCTTGCAGCCCTGTTGCTGAGGGCAACTCCAGGACAGCGCCAACCTGGGACATCTCCTCGAGGTCTGGCTCCCCCAGGAGCAAAAGCCAAATGCCCGTGAGGCTTCGTCTATTCTGTGTCCACACTGCCGCACCCACCAAAGTGTGTGCCGGCCCGGGTTTTTTGTCTGAGACAGGCTCGCTATGCAGCCCAGGCTGGCCTTAAACTCACTTCATAGCCTGGTAGGCCTTTTAAAACACCGCGATCCTCCTACCTCAGCCTTCCAAGTGCTGGGACTACAGGCATGTGCTGCCTCGTCTGGCCCAGGGTTTGTAAAACACTCACTGCCCCGTGCCTGGCCTGGGTGCCATAGTCACCTCCAGTACTGGGTGGACACCAGCCACTACCAGGGTGCACATTCTCCTCACTGCTTCTGGCTGCCACCGGTGGCACATTCCCACAGCACCCAGGTTCCGTGTCCTTCCTCCTGCCACAGGTCTCAGCTAAGGCTCCATGGGGCTGAGGAGGTAAGGCTCGCACGCCTGCTCCGCCCCCCCGCCCGTGGCCACCACCCAGAGCAGCCCTCAGGCACCAGCAGCGCACAGGAGGTGATGGCCAGAAGGTTCAACTGGATCTTTATTCTTAGTGTTAGAAGTGTTCTGCTTGTCAATGTCCTCTGAACAAACGTCACCCTCTCAGCACGGTACTTGTTTTAGAAAGCAGTGTTATAGGCATCTTATTGATTACACAGTAGTTACAAGGATCTCGACAGAGTGGTATGTACAGTCTAAAGGCAGGCAGAGAATTTACATCATGTAAAGACACAGGTTAAAGTCACCGCTGGGGGTACACATGCGGGGGGGGTGTGCTGGGATGGAGCCAAGGTCCTGGCGCGTCCTCGATGCTTCTGTCTCCTGACATCACTGCAGAAAGCAGACGAGGTCCTGAGCATGGCCTGCTCTGGTGGCGCTGTGACGGTGACCTTTCTGTGGCACTGCCACACTTGGGTTCCTGTGCAGGTGTGGGATGGGTCCTGTACCCTGGGCACAAAGTGGGACAGCCAGCGCTGTAAGGACCCATCCCTAACACCCTGAGGACCCGCTAAAGGAAAGGGGAGTGCAGTGTAGGGGTGCGACATTCACTTCTGCCACGGCCCGACAGCACTGGCCACTGCTGCTGTGCTCCCCGGAGCAGGGCCAGCTGGAGACCGCAGCCCACAGGGATGAAGAAGGGAGCAGAAGAAATGCTACTGCTCCCTGCTGCTTTTAAGGAAATGACACACGTTACAGGGCTCAAGCACGCTGCTTCCCACCGAGCGGCGCCTCTGGAGCAGCCGTGCAGGAAGAGCCAGGCAGAACTCGGGGCGTGGGAACCCACCGGCTGCTCCCCACCCCGTCCACTGCAGCCCTCCCGGGCATAAACCCTGCTGCAAAGGTGTGGGCTCTGGCGGGGCCCCTCTGTGTCTCCAGTGCCTGAAGTTATGCTGCTACTCCAACTGCCAGCTCCTACTGGGGGAAGAGCATTCAAATAACTGGAGGGCTGTTTTATTGGCGATTTAGGATGCAAAGTATTTTATTTTTAAATTTCTAAACTTTGAAAACAGGGTAGCTGAGGTTAAATAATAGAGCTTTCCCAAGCTGAGTGTGCTCACTGGAACGCAGTTTCTCTGCACGGAATACAAAAACAACTTCTTGAAACTCCTAGGTGGGAACAAGACTGACGGCCTGTGACTAGGTGAGCGGAGCCATCTCAGTTGGTAACATCCCTTTTTCTCCTGGGCAAGGGCTCGCAGGCTTCCGGCCGGCGCGCTGTTCTAGTCGTGCACGGACAAGCCCCCGAAGGTCTCCTGGGAGGCGTACACCATGTACAGGAAGCCGTCCTCGTCCTTCTCGCTCTCGTACACCTCCGAGATGGGCGTGGACACGCTCACCATGCTGTGGCCGTTCACCAGCAGGAAGAAGGCCTGGTTGGCGTTGAGCTGCAGGCGCCGCCTATCGAGGGAGTAACGCAGAGAGAGGCGCACAAACTAGCACTGCAGTTCAGGGGAGCCTGAGGCCGCCACGCCCCACGGCTGACGCGCAACTGAGGGGCTGTGAATGTTGCTTCTGACAAAATCCAGAGGAATCCCATGGTTCTTTCCTAAAGCACCCGTTTCCTTCCCTGTGATCACTGCCTCCACCGTCAGTGTCAGCTGCGATCCTGGACAGACCACCGAGTAGCCCGACCCCGTCCCAGTGACCGTGGCTGCAGTCTAGCTCCCTCCCGATTTTTTATTTCCATGTGAAAGAACAAGGTCTCCACTAGGTGTTGGCCTTCGAGAATCAGCCCAGCACATGAGAAGCAGAAACTGTAACCCTCACAAGCCTGGGGGATCCGCCCACAAGCCCAAAGATGGCGAAGGGCAGAGCTGCTCAGGGGATGGGTCAGAGAAGGCGGCTGATACCTGATGATCTTGATGAGCTCACTCATGTTGACATGATCAGGGACGAGGAACTTGGTTTTATCCAGGACAGGCAGCTGCTTCTCACCCTTGTATCGTTCTATGATCACCTAGAGAAGCCAGAGTGACTTAGAAACAGGTGATAGCACACGCCTGTTACCCTAGCACGCTCAGAGGCTGAGGCAGGAGGATCACAAGTTCAAGCCCAGCCTGGACAACTCAGTGACTCAGCGAGAGCTTATCTCAGAACATATAAAAAGCTGGGGATGTAGCTCAGCCTGAGGGCCCTGTGTTCGATCTCCAAAATTTCAAAAAGAAACAAAACAGCGAATGTGCCTCCCATGTGTAGCTGATACCTGCCACAATGGGGCTTAGCACGGCACATTCCCTGGTTTGCTGGTAGCATTCCTGTAGCGAGCGGGCGGTCATTTAGCTGCAGGAGGCCTAGTCCTGAACAAGTGGAGCAGGTGGGGAAGCACGCTGCTATGTGTCCTTTCGTTCTGTTTGAGTTTGGCTCCATGACAAATGACTGTGTATCAGAGACCCCAAGCCTCATGGGACAGAGGGCGACAGCAGCTTAGAGAGCTCCAGCAATGCCGTATCACCTCCAGGCCACTAGCCCCTGTACTGCCTTCTAGGGAGAATCCGAGTTCTTCCTCAGGGCAACAGGCTCAGTGTTCTTCCACACTGAGACTTCTCTACTCGGCATAAAAGAAACCCCAAGTCATCTCTCCCAAGACCAGAAGACGCCATGATTTGCTGGTTCTGGAGACAAACTGGATGCAGAGTGACTGTCAGGCCCTTGGTTTTCTGAGGTCCTGGGGACTGAACCTGGGGTTTGCTCACTGAGCTATACCCCCAGCTTCTTTCTAGGCTAGCTTGTGTCCACCAACATGGGGTGACTACCATGTCCCCTCAATCATGCAAATCTGCATCAACCACTTGGCGTATTAACAACCTCTTCCCATGACAGACAAGGGTGCCAGAACTCCTAGAATTTCAGGGACTAGTCCAAGATCGCTTAGCAACTCTGAACTGAGGACTGGACCACAGCGAGGGTCCCTAGTGTGCATTCTGCTGTAAGAGCACATTTGAGACTGCCACCCGGGCACTGGGCATGGGAACGAGTGGCTATGTGTCAGTGTGACACGTGGCAAGGGACGAGACAGCCGTATTTTAAGCCAGGAATAGTGATGCGTGCCTGTAACACCAGCCCTCCGAGAGACTGAGGCATGGGGACCACAAGCTTGAGCCAGGCCTGAGGGTCAGCAAGACCCTGCCTCAAAATAAAAACTCAAAAAGCACTGGGGATAGGCCTCATTGGAATGGGAATGGGCCGGGGCCAACCCCTAGTACCACGTGCACAAACAAAAACCCCAGGAAGGAAGGGAGGAAGGGAGTCTTGTGGGCACAGGTAAACCCCAGAGCTGCAGAATCCTACAGCAGTCACTGCCACTTCATCCCTCTGAGAGACAATGGCTACTTTCTGCAATAAGACAGTAAGCTGGGGTAGAACGCAAGATCGAGCACTAACATCAACCAACGGATGGACTGACTGACCAACCAACCAACCGACTGAAATAACTCACAGACCCCGCCTTGCCTTCCTTTCTCCTTAAATTATTATGCTTGGCTTGCAAAATGCACAACCCGTGGACAGCAAATTCAGCTTAGGAAAAGAATGTGGCTGGATGAAACTGTGACCATCTTGATTCTAGGCTATGAAACCGCCAGCCGGGAACCGTGGGGACCTACCGGGATCTTGGTGGGATGCTGCTCTCGGATGAGCCGGACGTCTTCTACTCTTTGTTCTACAAGGAGAGAAGAGATGAACATCATCAGGGCCAGAACACCATCATCCCGAGCTTCTGTGGCAGCCGTCCCCTCAGCCGTCCCTTGCTGTGGCATTCTCCTGGAACTCAAGGAGGCTGAGCGCCAAGTTTCACAGCTGACAGGCTGGTATCTGCGGCCGGGCAGGAAGGCAGATGGATGCCAGGCGTGTGGAGTGCCCAGGCCAGGCTGAGCTCCGGGTCTGGGACAGACACACTGAGCAAGTGAGCCAGGGTCCCTGCCTATCGTCCAAGGGCCTCTGCCACCCAGGATGTCCATGTGTGCTTGTTTCCCATAGTCCCGATACAGGGATCCACTCAGGACACGGGTTATTTGGTGTCCTTTTCTCTCGTCACTTCCAACCCCAGCATGGGACGCTGAAGAGGAAAGCAGCACAGGAGATCCCACGGACGAACACTTGTGCTCGGTGCCAGGGAAACCAAAGCTTAAATCACCAAGTCTGCTGCTTGAGTCTGCTGCTCAATCAAAGCTTAAATCACCAAGTCTGCTGCTTGAGTCTGCTGCTCAATACTTTCTGAGAATCTAGTTTCCTTTTAAACATAATCACTTGTTTTCAAAAGTTTTACTAGATTTTCTGCACTACACAAGAAAAAGACAAGCCAAGTCCTGGCCTCAGTAGCCAGACCGAACAATGGGAGAGGCAGTCACTTGCTGGGCGACATAGGACACAGGACTGACACGGCCTTCCGAAAACCCTTGTGGGAAGGAACAAAAACCGCCTAGTTTAGATAAATGTTCAGTGTCACAATCTTCCTTTTTTTCTCCAAAGATGCCATGACTGATATAAATACAAATTTACTCTAATTGGCAGTTTCATCTGATTAAAAAAATGTTTTCACCTTTTACAAACACTATTGAAATAATCTCTGTTCAAGTACAGCCATACAATTCTATTTGTCCTCTCACAGAACATCTTATTTTATTTCATGTCCGTTTCTTTCTCCTGGTTTTGTTTTTGAGACAGGGTCTCAAACTCATGGGATCCTCCCGCCTCTGCCTGCAGTGCTGGGATTATGGGCCTGCGCTGCCACACCCAGCTAATCCTAGTTTCTCCTGAGTCAAAAAGTAAAGTCATTCTTCCACCACACTCATTATTGCCCAACTGTTTTATTAGTATGCATTGCAATACATAATGACCACACTCCTTGTCCTGCACGTTTTAAAGTTACGATGATGGGGGTCAAACCTAAGACACAGGTGATCGTGTTTTTCTTTTAAGACAAAAGATGTAAATACAGAGTTGTATTTTATTTTGTTTTTATGGTTTTCTGGGACAGGGTCTCACTGTGTAGTCCAGGCTGGCCTGGAACTCGAAGTGATCCTCCCGCTTCAGCCTGCCTACTGGGATCACAGGTGTGTGACACCACACCTGGCTAAGCACTGTTTTTTCCTAAACTAAAATCTCCATGTTCAGGTTTAATTGCAGTGTTGATACTTTGCAATAAGTGGGTTGCAGTCTGGCACTGGGTCTCGAACAGGCTCACCATCTCAGCTCTCAAACGACTAAACACAAACATCGGTGCTATAAGCAAAGAGCGGGGTACAAGTCTTGCGTCTCCAGAGTGCACACAGAAAGTCCCTAACAGATGAGTGAGCCTGACTTGTTCGTAAGTCCCATGAAGTGTCCTACACACCTTTGACACAAATGTACCTTGTAAAGCATAAAAAGTCCAAACACAGGAAAATATAGCAAGTTCCGACTGCTACTGTCCACCATCACACTGCACGGTGAGCACACAGCAGCACAACTGTGACCGTATCCGGGGACACCTGCGCTCCACCCTGATCTGTCTGCCTCGACAAATGCTCCTAATATGAGATCCACGTTTTCTGGTACCTGTGAAAGTTCCAATGTTGTAAATTAGGAACTTACTGAGTTCCTACTGAAAAATGTGAGGCTGAGATAAACCTAGCTACTGTTAACAGTAAACTAGCCAGGTGTGGTGGTGCACAGCTGTAGACCCAGCAACTGTTTGGAAGCCCAGTAGCAGGCAGGCTGAGGCAGGAGGATCACCAATGCCAGCCTGGACTACATCAGGAAACCCTGCTACAAAAAAACAAAACAGTAAACTGCACCCAGCAACTCTCCAGCTCCCGGGGGCTGCTGCCCTCCTCCTTCACCCCTCCCCTGAGCACTCCAAGCCTGAACCGTGCTGCACCACCTAGACTGGCTTCTGTCTCTTTCCTAAAGACACCTCCATTTTGTCAGTGAGGATTGCTTCAGGGTGAAGGGGGAAATCGCGATTTCCTTAATTTACTCTAACAAATACCTCCTTACGTACCCTTGAACATGCTTCCCATTTAAAAGCTTATCTGAGAGCCAGGGATACAGCTCTGTGGCACAATGCCTGTTTGGCAAGTGCAAGGTCCTGAGTTCAATTCCCAGTACCAAAAAAAAAAAAAAAAAAAAGCTTATCCTAGTTGACTGGTGGCCCACAGCTGTATCCCAGCACTCAGGTGCTGCCACAGGATTGCCCTGGGCTGCACAGGGAGATGACATCTTAAAAAAACAAAACAAAACAGACAGCTTATCCTAGTGAATCTAAAAGTAGCAACCTAAGGGAAAGAGATTTTCTATATAACAAAACACATTTATCCAGTTAACCAAAGAACTAAAAATCAAAGCAAGTTCTAAATGGGGGGCCTCCGAGTCAGAAGCCAGTGCTATCTTCTGATTTGTCCCCAAAATAAGGCCCAAAAGAGAAAGATGAAAAAGCAGCAGCAAAGACCAGCTGCACAGGAGGGGCTTCTGGGGGACTTGCAGCTGCTGCCTGTGCTTTCTCTGCAGACAGACGCCGCAGGGCCACAGCCAGCTAACCACATGTCAGGGAGGCGAGGACTCCCTCGCTCCCTTTCCCGGAGCTGTACTGACTGTCGTCCTCTGCCTCCAGCCCCAGGCCATCAGGGCCCCAGCTCTGTCCCTCACAGAGGATGGTAGACAGCCAAAGGAAAGCTGGAAGGAACTGCCCTCAGGGCTCCTTTCTTCTGGCCTTTAAAAATCCTTAGAAAGCTGGGCGTGGTGGTGCACTCAGGAGGCTGAAGCACGAGGATCACCATGAGTCTGGGGCCAGCCTGGGCTACACAAGACCGTACCACAAAACAAAAAATCCTTAGAAGCCTCACAAGCAAACAGACAGTGTAAGGTGTGTGTCTGGTCTTGCTGACATGCCATCTGCAAAGCCATGGGCGATAACCTAGGACGCTGAAAGTAGGCTCCTGGCTGCACACCGCTCCCGGGATTCGTGTCACCGGGTGACTCGGAAGCATTATAAATACACCGTCTCTACCTCTACGCTGTAAAGGGACACCCGGCCGCCACCGAGTGACGAAGCTGGAGCCGGTGGAGCGCTGCCCAGGCTTCCGCGGGAGCCTGCTCGGCCCACCCAGGACAGCTGCGGCGCTGTGTGCCCCGCAGTGACACAGACTGCCCCGAGGGACACGCCCGCGCTCCTCGGCAGCTGGCGACCTGCGCCTCCTCCCCCGCAAACCCCGGTCTGGGCCAGATCCCCCCGACGGACGCGCACCGGCAGCAGCCAGCGCCGGGCCGCGCCGGGATCTAAATCCTTCGCTCCGCTTGAAGCGCAGTTTGCAGCGCTTCCCGAAGCGCCACAGGCAGACGCGGTCGTGCACCCAGTCTCGGCCCACGCCCTGCCTCGGCGAAGACGGCGACCCCAGGGGACCCCGGCCGCCACCGGCCCGCCACGCTCAGGGCGCACACGCGGCGCCGGGGCTCCCGGCTCAGCGGCCGGCGGAGGCCTCAGGGCCGCGGGGGCCCCGAGGAGAGCGGAGAGGAGAGCGGGCGCCTTCCCCGCCGGACCGAGCCGGACCCCCGCCTTGGGCCGCCAGGCGCTCGGGGCCTCCCCGTCCGGTCCCGTCCCGTCGGCCCCGTCCCCGTCCCCGACCCCGACCCCGACCCGTCGGCCCCGGCCCGGCCGCGCAGCGCTGGCCCCTCGGGGCCCGGGCGAGGACCCCACGCGACAGGCCCGGGCGGCCACAGCAGCCGCCGGGAGACCGGGCCGGGCCGTCCGCCGCGGGCCCGGGCGCCGTGACGGGCTCGCTCGGACTCAGGCCCGGCGCCGCCGCCGAGGGTCCGCGACGCGGGGACGACGACGGCGACGGCAGCGCCCACGGCCCCACGCCCGCCCGCGGCCTCCCCGGCCCGGCGCCTCCGCCCACCGAAGGTGCGGCGCTGCTTGAAGGTCTTCTCCGACGGCATTGTGCGGGCTCCGGGGGCGCGGCGGCTCCGGATCTGGTGACGGCGACGGCGACTTCCCTTGTGTCTCCTCAGCCCGCAGCCGGGTCAGGTGACCGACGCCGCGTCACGGGGCGGGGCCAGAGCCGGCCAGGGCGGCCTCCATGACGGGCGTGGCGGAACCCCGTGCCTCGCGCGACGTCGGGGCGGGGCCCGGCCTGCGCGTGCGCGTGCGCATGCGTCCGGAGGGCAGGGCGTCTCGCGGTGTTGCGGCCGGCGCGTGGGTCCGCAGTCCCGAGATGCGGGGGCTGCGCTCTGTCCCACGGTCCCCCACGTCGGCGCGGCCCGCCCGGGAGCACGCAGGGAGGCGGCGGCCGCAGCCCTCGGCGTCGCAGGCTGTCATCGGGCGGCTGCCCGGCTTTACCCCGCAGCCTTTTCATGTCTAAACCCCGCCGAGGCCGGGAGGCTGAGGCAGGAGGAGCGCCACGAGTTCGAGGCCAGCCCGGGTCACCTAGTGAGATGCTGTCTTTAAAAAAACAGAACAATAGATTGAAAAAAACTTACACGTGGCTCAGTGGATCACGTAATGTATTTTGTGAACGAAGTGTTGCCTGATTCCAGAATCAGCAAGAAACCAATTACCATCCTAGAGTCGCCGTGATTTTGTCCCTTGGTGACACCGTAGGCGCAGGCCCGCAGAGCTGACATTCCTCTCCTACCGAAGCCCCGCACACCTCAGGTCACATCACAGGTCGGGGAGCGATCACTCCCCGTCCCTGGGGACGACGCGGCTGCAGGTCTCTTCCCCTCACACTTCCGACCTGTGTTTCCCTTCCTGTCCATTCTCTACCTTGAAAATACGCAGCAGTAATGATCCACTAGGAGGAGCGGCGTCTAAAAGGGCCGTCTGTGGTTTCCCAAGACCGGAGGGACAGTTGCGGGTGTACCGATATGTGTTGGGGTGGGGTTTTCCTAAGGTATGTGTGGCGTGGTTGTTTTGTGGTTATTCCACGAAAACTGAAAAGGGAAAAATCCAACGGGGTGCAGTGAGGCACATCTCTAATCCCAGAGGCTGAGGCAGGAGGAGCTAAAGTTCTGTGTCTGAAAATAAAAATTAACATGGGATGGGAGTGGGGCTGAGTGACATGGCCCTTGCTTAGCACATGTAATGAACGCTCTGGGTTCTGACCCCAACACCAGAGAAAAAGGAAACAAGCTTTTATTATGTCCTTCACCGATGGCCAAACACAGAGGTGGGTGCTGCCTCCTGAGAGAGTGTGGCCTGAGAGCTTCGTTCTTTTCCGGATTTTATAATAAATATTGACTGGTGAGTGCTTTCTTGGCTGACTTGCTACTTTGTGAGAAATGAGCTTTTTCTTTCCCCACAGATCGAGGTTCCAAAATCAAGAAGCGGGAAGACAGCGGATTTCTGGCTCATTTCCTCCCATGGGGCTTCACCAGAGCTCTGTGGAACCACCCCCGACCGGGGTTCACTGTTAAAAGGTTGTGGCAGTGTGAGGCTAGGGTCCTGTGTGTGTGTCTGTGTTCTGGGCCATGGTGTCACTACAGTAGCCCAAGCTGGCCTTATACTCACAGAGATCCTCCTGCCTCGGCTTCCCAAGTGCTGGGATTACAGGCATGCACTACCACACCCAGCTTTTCTGTTTTGAAATGCTGAAGTCCACATTTGCGAAGATGTTTTAATTCAGCCCCAAACTTCTCACTGCCACCTGAATCAAAGCCACGGGGAGGTGACATCTGTGATCCCAGCACTCTGGAAGGCTGAGGCAGGAAGAATGCAAATCCAAGGCCCAGCCTGGGCAGCCTAGGGACTAGCAAGGAAACTGTCACATTATAAAAAGGGGCTGGGGATGTAGCTCAGAGGAAAGGCCTTGGGTCCAATCTCAGTACTGCAGAAAACAAAATGCCATACTATACCAGCCCTCTCGAAGCAGCCGCAGTCTCTGATGTCTCCTGAGCGCCATCTCTGCGCTAGGAGCACACATTTACCTCAGTAACATGTAGGTTGTATTTTGCTCATTTTTGTTCATGTACAAATATAAATGAAGACTTCGTGTACACGTGCCAGCAGAGTTGCACTGGAGTAGGTGCGAAACATCTCACGCGGGCACAAGACTGCAGTTGAATGTAAGCTGCGTGCGGTGGACGCTGACCAGGGGAGAGTGAATATCACTTGCGAGGTAGGCACACCATCGTCTGTGTGTGCAACGAGTTAACCCACCCGGACAAGGAAGGCAAAAACATATCATTCCAGCCTGGCGTGTTGGCAAGTGCCTGTCATCCCTGCCTCGGGAGGCTGAGGCAGGAGGATCGCTTAGTTCAAGGCCAGCCTGGGCTACATAGTGAGACCTTGTCTCTGAAACAGTAACACAAAACGTCTTTCTCGTAAACATATTCGATATTTTCCTTAGGAGCTTCCTGTATCGCGCCCTCCATAGGGCCCAGCAACGGCAGTTCCCACAGCCCCTCCATTCCTCAGGCACCTGGCCCGGTGATGGAGTCACCATCCCCACCTCCACCCCCTGCGTGCGGCTCTGCCACACTCAAGATGGAGGGCGGCGGCCCGGCAGCGCGCCGCGCGGGCTGTCGGCTCGGCCCGCCCCTGCCTCTCTGTGATTGGCTCGGCTTTGTTGTCCGGGCGGCTATTGGCCTGCCGTCCAGTCAATCGCGGTGTCAGCCCTGCTCTTCTAAAGAAGTAAACAAACACTGATTGCTCAAGAGCCGCCGCAGGCTGTTTTCGGAAGGACCCGGCCCGCGGGTGACAGCGGCTCACGTGGCCTCGCGGGCAGCCGGCGTGGCTGTGGACCGCGATGCCCTGCTTCTCCCAGGCCTCGGGTGCGAGCCCCCCGCCAGCCGTGAAGTCACGT
>RJWT010043889.1:0-11884 GCA_004365215.1 Cuniculus paca
ACATGTGTCCCGCTGAAAGCCACAGGTAGACTGGCTTGTGGGGACATCCTTTGCCCAAGGAAACCCTGTGGGTAGAGAGCCGTGACTTCAGGCTGCAATCGTGGCCACTCTTGGGCATTTTTCTAAGTAGACGAAATAAAGGAATCACAGGCTTGATTTTCCTCTATTCTGCATTCCAATGTGGGCAGCACTGGTCATAATGAGCCTTAGAGAAGTTGTGGGGGAATGATTTTGTATCCATCTGAAAGTTCAGTGCACACGTGCGTGTGTGTGTGCTGGTGCACACACACGTGAATGTGTGATATCTGTGCAAGCCAGGAGTGCTCCTTTGCTAACCCTGCTATCTTGTCTCAAAAATTCCGTTTGGCAGAGGAAAAGGAGCTGCTGATCTGTCTTTAAAGTAAAGCCTTTTGCATGTGCTTTCCGTGACGCTGACAGTCGGCAGACTTGGTGCATGCCCTGTTCCAGGAGCTGCCTCCCTTCCTGCCTCTGCCCTCAGGGTACAGTTTTCGGGATGATGTCGATTTCACTCCTGGGGTCCCTCTCACTGCTGCCCACCTGGAGAGTCTCAGAGCATGCTTTTTGAAAGCTGTTACTGACCCTGGTCCAGTTTTATGGCCGATCTGTAATGCTGGCCTTGCAGTATTTCCTGGCAAAAGAACTTCAGACGGTGTGAAGGGAAAGAAGAGAAACAGGAAGTAGCCTTCAAGATGCACAAGGTGGCAAATGCTTTAGGGAAAAACAGTAATGCAATTTCATTTCCTCTCAGCCTAATTCCCCAGCCATTCTCTGCTCATACAGCATTCCCTAGTGCCCTCGTTCCTGCTGCCAGGCACATCCTACCTTCTTCTTTAAAAAGAAAATTAAATTTCTATTAAAGCAGGTTTGCAGTTCATGGCAATCACAGTCCCTGTGGGGAGTCGGTGCACCGCAGACCTCAGTTTCATTCTGTTCGAATCCTCACCCTCCTCCCTCCGTCTCTCCATCTCCTTCCCTCCTGCCAAACATCCATCTCCCTGTTTCCTATTGTCTGCCTTTTAATTTGCTCTTTATTTATACTTTAGCTTTCTCACATAAGAGGAATCGTATGACATTTAAGCTGTGTGTTACTCTGGTCTCAAGGTGCATCCGTTTCCCTACAAACGACTCTAGCCTATCCTTCTTAATGGCCAAGTAGTGCTCCTTGTGTGTGTGTGTGTGTGTGTGCGTGTGTGTGTGCATGTAATCACCAGTTTCTTTGTCCGTTTGTCTCTTGATGGACGCATAGGGCCCCAGCTTCCTCCTTCCACCCCAGGTGCTCCTCTGACCCCATCAGCAGCCTGATGCAGGTGCCGCCCCGAGATGGCTTCTCCATGAAAAGTCAGCCACTGGCAGGCACGAAGGGGAGCCCCTCGCCCGGGCAGCACCCCAGACCACGCTGCCCAGGCTCTCCCCCTGTGGCTCTTGGAGTCCATAGTGCCGTCCTTTCTCTTCTGCCTCTGGGACACTGGGGTCCGGTCCAGCGCTTCCCTGGGGGTCTTTTGGGGCTCTGCGTACTCTGACCGCAGAGCCCTCCTTTCCCTCGCCCCGCAGCCCGGCGTTCGCTATCCCGCCCGCTCCTCCACAGCAGATGCCGCTCGTGCTGCCGCCGCCGAGGAAGCTGTTTCGATCACAGTAAAACCGACAGCTAAGCACTGAGGTTTTCGTCTGCATCTTGCAGCCCTGCCAGCTTGACTGTAATTATGTCATTCAAGGAAAGAGTCCAGCCGTTTCCCCTTCCCGGCCCCTTTGAAAAGATGAAAACCGAGGCCCCGTTTCTAAGGAGCGCATCACATGCGCGTGTAAGAACGGCTCCATGGGAAGTGACTAGGGATCCTGTCACGTGTGTGGAGTGAAATCTTGAGTTGCATTAAAAGGGAAGCCGCCGGGGTGGCTGGAGTCCTGTCCGGAGCGGGCTGACTTTCAGCTCGGACCTGTGGAATCAAGGAAAAGCTGAAGAGGGCGAATGCCGAGTTGCTGCGCGTGTGGCGTGATGCTGTTCCTTGGAGGAGCATTCAGGAGGTTACAGTTGGACAGGGGGACAGCCAGGGGAGGGGGAGCAGCGGCAGCCTGGCCCTGGGCCCTGGGGCCTGAGGAAGGGTGCGATGTCCCTGCAGTGCGGAGCCTTGGACCGCCTTAAGCTCCCTGCGTGGTTCACGTGGGTGGCCGGTCTCCACCTGCTTCCCGCTGGGGCCCCGGGGGGGCTGCGAGGAGGTCGGTGCGGGAGCCCGGCTGAAGTGTGACTTTGATTTCTGTAGTGTCGGTGTCCCTAGCCACACCTGGCCAGTGCGACTGTGCAGGATGGTGCAGACTCGAGCTTCCTGTGTGGGGGCGATGACAGCTTCACACCCTGGTGGCCTCAAGGGCCAGCCTAGGCAAAGAGGCCACCCAATCCTGATTTTGATCCCAGTTTGGTTTATAACCTGGAAAAGCCCCTTTTCTCCTCTCCGGGAAAGGCCAAGCACCCTGCAGGCAGGGCGCCCACTGCAGACTCCTGGGTTTTTTAACAGTAGGGGCTGGCCACGGTCGGTGGGTCAGCGGGTCATGGCCGGAGAAGATCCCTGGGAGGGAGGACTTGGTTTCCCATGCCAGCCTGTAAAAGCAGGGGCTGCCGGAAGCACGCGTCATCTTCAAGGCATTCCGTCTCCGTGCGACGCCGACAGGATGCCTGGCCTGGCTGTAAAAGCCTGCTCTTTCCCAGCAGCTGCCCCGGAGCCAACGCCAGCGGAGCGCGCTGGCATGGAAAGTGCCTCGGTGGCGGCGGTGGATGCCATGGAGCTGTCCCCATGTAGGTCTCCCTCGACGCCCCGGCACCTCCGCTATCGGCAGCCTGGAGGTGAGCACTGGGCCGGGGCCCCTGGGCAGAGCTGCACGGGGTGGGGTCTGGCATCTGCCTCACCCCAAAATCTTGTGGTGTTGGGGGTAAAATGCCCGGGAAGCAGTGATGTCCCAGAAGGACCCAGGCCTGAAAGGCGAGCAGGGAGGGGCAGGCCTGTAGTCCTGTTCAGGTCCCACCCTAGTGTCCCATTTCATGCAGCATGAGGTAGACTGAGAGGCCTGGCACAGCCCAGTGGGGGACAGCACGGGACCCTAATTCCTTACCAGGAGCCTGGGGTAGCCTTAGGAATGGGCTCAAGGGTGCCCACCATTGGGGAGCTCTTGTCTAAAATGTCTAAACTAAGGTCTGGTTGCATGGGGCCCCCTCATTAATGTTAGCAATGGAAAGGTGTATTTTCTCATATATATCGTTACGGAAATTGTTAAGTATCACCCCGCAATTCATTTGGGAACAGAGCAAATGTCCTGTGGTTGGTGGAAAACAATCAGACCAGAGGCAGAAGTCTTTACGCATGCCACCTGCCCCTCAGATAGAAATATCCAAGGAACTGCTGCTCTGAAACTCTTCTCAAGCCAGTTATTTCCATCAGGAAATTATATGATCGCGAGAACAGATTGGCCCCTGATAACCTGGGCGAAATGGAAAGGTGTGTTCCGTGCTCACACGCAGGCTTCACGCAGGGCGCTGAGGCATAGCATGCAGTGTGTGGCTTCCCGGGGTCGTTTCATCTGTGGCCTCCGCTGCTTGGCGGAAGCTGTTTCACCGTCCTAGTTTCTGGGAGCAGTCGGTTGGCCCCGTTGGACGTTAGTCCTTAGGGCTCTCACCAGCCGTGGGTACCTGCCGTTTGAGGGGTTCTGGGGACCACCCTGGCTTGTCACGCCGCTGCTGTGGCGCTCACTACATCTCTGCGCTGTTTGTTCTTAGCGCCTTGGGTCCACGCAGGCCTGGCTGTTTCTGTGACCACAGTCACATAGGGGAGACCCTCTGGAGTGCACGCCCCAAAGAGTTTGGGGTTACAGCCCAGGGAAATAAGACTTTACCCAAGCAAGAGAGAGCTCGATGCTGTTGGCGATCATGTTGGTTGTTTTCTCATTGCTGGAACATGCTGCCTGACACCCACAGGATACAGGAGGAGAGGATTATTTTGGCTCAGTGTAGAGATTTCTGTCCATAGTTGGCTGGTTTCAAGGCAGGGCACCATGATAGAGGGACGTGGCAGGGCAGGGTTGCTGGGTGGCAGCAGGAAGCAGAGAGAGATCAAGGGAAGAGGAGGGCCACCTCCCCGTGACCACCCCCTCCGCCAGGCCCTGCCTCCCAACATCACACCCAGGTATAAAACTGTCAGTCAGTGGACTAATCCAGTGCCACACACCCACGACCCAGTCAGTCCCAGAGCCCCATCTGTGAGTGTGTGAGGCAGTGGGGGGCCATCTAGATATAAGCCATAACAACCATAGTCACATATAAACTTTCTTGATTCTTAGAGGATTGTTTGGAAATGATCATCCTGCTTGCGGGCTCCTCAGCCTGGTTTTCTTTCCCAATAGGACAACATCCTAGGAACATAGAAAGGAGGCTGAAATCTGTGATATCATAGAGGAACCCAGTGGGAGACCGTGTCACATTTTCTGCCCTGGTTGTCCCCTGCTTCTGACCTGCTTTAGGGCTTCTGACCAAGCAGCTCTTCCCCCATTAGCTTGCTGGTGGATTAAAAGCATGATTGTATGACTTGCAGAGTGACTAAAGCAAACCCTGCAGGCAGAGTTGTCGCTGTTTTCACTGAAGCCCATCTGGGAGGAACAGAAAGGTCGCCCTTGGCCTTCCAGGACATCAGTCCAAGCTTTAGTCTCACAAGGGCTGTCCCTCACCCAGCCCTCCTTTTAAAGGTGCTTCGAGAGGAACTCCTGTCATGGCACAGTGTAGAATTTTCTTATAAGCATTTTATCTTGAGGTATAATTCACCTCTTGAGAGGATGCCGTTTAGTAATTTTTATGTATTCGCAGCTCGGAAATCCATGGCCACTAATTCTAGAATGTTCTCATCACCCTGAAAGAAACCCTGTGCAGGTTTTTGTGTGGCTGCGTGCTTTCATCTCTCTGGGTTACACGCCTAGTGTTGGTGCATAGTATTGTTCACCTCTTAGCAGGAATGACCCAGCCCTTCATCCACTTTTGAATAAAACATGAGAACTTCCATTATACAACTGTGTCCCTGACTCACCGTCTCTTCCCTGCCTTTCTGTACCGCCAGGACAGACAGCAGACAACACCCACTGCTCTGTTTCACCGGCTTCCGCCTTTGCGATTGCCACAGCTGCAGCGGGACACGGGAGCCCCCCGGGTGAGTAGGGACCTGCTGAGGACAAGCGTGCGGCCCTGTCTGCCCGGGGCTTCATGGTGCTGGGCTGTGGCTCCAGCCCCGCATCCCTGGGTCTGAGGGGCTTGGTTCACCAAGTGCTGTGGGAAATCCCGTCCTTCATGGCACGGGTGAACCAGCAGGACACTGTATTCAGTGATATGCCAAGTGTGCTCAAAAGGTGCAGTGAGCGTTTAGATCAAAAACATTTTTAGTGCAGTAAGAGACACATGGCCAAGAGTCCCCTTAAAATCCTCCTCCTCGCCTCTAACACAGCCCTGTCACTTTCTGGAGCAGTTCTGGAGTCCTCTTTCCTGAGTGTCTGTCCTGGCTGCTTTGATGTCCTAAATCATTCAAAATGTTTTCCTCTCCTGGTCATTTTGACCTTGAGGAAGAGCCAGAAGTCACACGGTGCCAGATCCAGGGCCTAAGGTGACTGAGAACACAGCAACTTGTTTTTATAAGCTGTCTTTCCATGGGAAAGGCACTCAGCAGCCAGACTCCCCGAATTTTTTATCACGGCGGGGAAAACCACTTGGGAAAGAGGAGTCCAGAGCTGCCTCCGAACGTGAGTGTGTGGGAAGCCAGGCGGACGATCTCCAGGGGCGTGAATGGCAATTTGCTTTTTACTGTAGTACGAATTTACATCTCCAACACTGGCATTAGTTTTCTGTCACCTCTGTGAGCCAGGCACAGGAACAGGTAAGGATGCTCTGTCTCGCTTACGGGCGGAGTCTGACAAAGTCTAACTCAGAGAGGAGTTGTGTGTGGAACAGCAGGGACCAGGGCCGGCGTGGATTAGGTGCTGGAGAAGCAGTTCAGCCAGAGAGGAGGAGTAAGTCCTCGAGATTCACGACGCGGCACAGCCACTGGGCTAATACTTGTGTTCCATAGTCCTGAGAGTGGCTGAGTGGATTTTAAACGTTCTCACCTCGCATGGAAAAGGTGAGTGACGGGTATGCTAGTGAGCGTGATTGCGTTGTCTCTGGTGCACACACATCAAAACAGCACTTCGTGCTCTGTAAATATAAACAATAAAATGAAACAAATATGCAAATCAACAGCTGCCCTCAGGGGCTCACCCCCGGGGCGGTGTGTGGGCTGTGCTGAGGAGCGGAGTCGTTCTCCAAGTTGTCACCCGCCGCCTTTTGGCCTGTGTAGCCCATGACTGCAGGCGCGTGTGGGTTTAGTGGAGTCGGATGCTCCATGCCTGTGCGATGGGGAGGGAGGTTGTGGACGGGCAGCCTCGCTGGTCACTTGAGCTGTGTGCTTGCTTGCTTCCCGTGGTCTCGGTTCCTCTGAGTTGCAGACAGTTCATTTTCAGGGTAAAGAAATCAAAGCTGGTTTTGAGCAGAGGTGTGTCATGGTCAGTGTCCCCGCTTGCTCTTCCAAGCAGAGAGGGCTGCATTGGGACCTGTCCGAGATCAGTTTAGTTCTGTTTTCTCCTGAACTGAAGCACTTGGTTCCCATCACAGTTTGTGGGACCAGGAGAGGCGATGTCTTTGTCCTTTTAGCTGGTCCTGCCTGCCACGACGTTGTCCTCTCCCACAGCCCGTGACCCTCGACCTCCAGTCGGAACCCGCAGGTGTTATCTGGGGACTTCTATGTTGAAGGACAGAGAGAGGCGCTTGCGTGGCCCTGGACTGTCGTGGTGCTGGGGTGCACCCCGTGGGGTCTCGGAGGTTCCATCTGGATGGAAATCGTGCAGATTTGCTGCACGTGCTTCATTGCAGGTGGTCATGCGAACTGGGGAGCTCTTTGCCTAAATATGATCCAAACCTCCCAAGGTCTTCTCAGCGTGACGCAGAGTGGCCTGTGGTGGTCATCACGCTGCTCCACAAGGACGTAAAGCTGGTGTCCAGTGCTGAGCGTGTTAGGTGAAAATGAGCCTTTCGTCGAGTGACGGGGTGAGGTGGGGTTCGGGCTGGGGCCGGGTGTGGGTCATTACACTTGCCCATCTCCCGGGCTCACAAGCTTGTCTGTCTTTGGACAAAGTGGAGGGCAAGCGTGTCCCCACGAGTGTCCTGATTTAAGGAGTCGGTGTCACTCAGGATGGGCCCATTTCCCGTTGGTTGGTCTTTCATCCCTGCCATTGCAGCCAAGGCCACTGTTCTCGTGACCTTCAGAGAACGGCTTCGCGATGCTGCCCCGTGCATGCATGTTCACCAGAAAGGAGAAACCGAGGCAGCCAGTTGTCCTCACTTTCTGAGCTCGTCCCCTGCTTCTCACATGGTCCCTACCCCTGCGGGTGGCCCAGCATGAGGGAGCCGTGGGCTGCGGCCCCACCTGTACCCAGGCTGGCTGCTGCCTCACGGCGCTCTCGACGGGATACTGCTCAGCACACGCTGCAGCCACAGAGGCGACAGGGTCTCCTGACAGCAGCGCCTGTGCACTGTGAGCTCACAGCAGGTCCCGCAGGGGACCCCACTGCCCGGGAGAGCAGGGCAGAAGAGCTGCACTTCAAGGCCACCTAGGAAAGTGGACTCTGAGCAGAAGCAGGGACATGCTGGGGAGGCGACTGGGAGAAACTAGCAACTGGGCACGGCAGGCCAGGGCAGGGCTGCAGGTGTCCCAGGGAAGGCTGTCTTGGTTACTTTTCTTTGTTGCTGAGACAAACACCTGACACCAAAATGAAGCAAGGAAAGGCTTATTTAGCTTACAATTTCTGGAGATTTCAGTCCATAATCAGCTGGCTCCAAGGCAGGGTGGCACGGCACTGGGGCCACACTTCAAGGGAACAGCCAGAGCAAAAGGAGGGAAACACAAGCCTCTTCTTCTCCCTTATATTGTACTCAGTCCCCCTCCCACCTTCAGGGTGGGTGTAACACTCACAAAATGTCCTTGCCCTCCTTTGCACACCAGGAGGATGTTTACAAAGTAAGAACCCTGGCTCCCTGCTGAGTCAGTTAAACTTCTAACTTTTCAAGTTGACACAATGTATCGACCATAACAGAAGGGTGAGCCACAGACAGGTGGATCCCTGACAGACTTGTGTCCCCTGTGGGAAGCAGACATCACTGCCCCAGATGCACCTGCGCCTGGTCAGCAGGGGGCCGGGAGCTTCGGCTGGGAGGCGAGGGTCTTGGGCTTCCCTGACCTGGCAGCTGTAGCACAGGGTCAGTGCCCAGCTGAGCTGTGGGGGACACAGTGGGCCTTTGCAGTCACTCCTTGTCTGAGTCACTTCCTTGTTGCTGGGACACAGTACCCGATACTCGCAGCTTCAGAGGAGAGGTTGATTGCTGCCCACGTTTCAGTCCATCCTCGACTGGCTCCAGGCAGGGCGGCCTGGCAGAGGAGGAGAGTTACTCACTGCGGGGCACACAGGAAGCAGAGAGGGAAGGTAGGGCAGGACTCGGCCAGGCCACACCCACAGTGACCATCTCCCACCACCAGACCCTTGACACCTAATAGCAAGTCAGCTCTGAGCCCCATAATCCAGTCACCTCCTAATGGACACGGGCTGTGTGTGATTTCAGACATTCACCCCGCACTTTTGCATGCCAAGCCACTTACTTCTCTTTAGTTATTGCTGCAAAGCTTTCTTGTTGCATTAAACAGAATTTCAAATTTAGCAAGAGGATGCACGGATCATTTTCTTTACGAAGAGGCCAGGCTGGGGCCCCCCTCCCGGCCCTGGAGTCAGACTGCAGTGCTAGTGTGCAGTGGCTCTGCTGGCCTGTGGATCTGTCCAGAATCACCGCTCAGCTGCTCTGAGCGGAGCCACACATACTGGCAAGGCCTGGTCTCTGCCTTCTGCTTTGAGTTTTCATTTTTATTGCCTTAAGACACGGAACCCACCCTTTCCAAACACGGGTAGATCTTTTCCTTCTCCAAGTTCACCCCTGCAAGTCAGAGAATGCAACTTCTACCCTCCAGGGTCAAGATTCAGATTTTATGCTTTCTGTGAGCGTGGTGACCTTCAGGGAGATTTTCTTGGATTTTTACCCAGACTTAGAGCCAGTTCCTGGGATTGCGGATTAAGCCTGCAGCATTAAGCTTCCGGGCTTTATCAGCTTTCTCGGACGCCCCAGCAGTGCCTCTGTAGCAGAAGTGATTTGTCTTGTTCCCTCTCTGCTGCCCTCTGTCCTGTGTGCCACCACACCAGCTGATAGGTATTTGCGGGCATCTGCTCAGATGTTTGAGCTCTGCGTAGATGCAAAGATGCGTGTCCTTCAGGTGACCGCTGACACAGGGAACCTGCACGTGGGGCTTGGGTAGAGTCCTGATGAGAACAGAAGTGCAGATCCACAGAATCAATCAATCGGTGTGTCACGGAGTTTATGCAGTGATCTGCAGTGAAGTCTGGGCATGGGAGGCGGGTTATTTTAGGAGTGGAATATAATGACAATAACGGCAGCAGAGATCTGAGAAGCGACTCTTGATAATCTGGGGGCAGGTTGTCTGTCTTGCAGTTTTATGCAATTTGAAGTAAATTAGTAAAGCAAGTAGAGGAACGGTTGGATGCACAGCAAAATTAATGGCACGGCTACAGTTGCTGAGAGAAAGAGCGAATCTTTTGTTGGTGATGACCTGGTACTCGTAGGGCATTCAGAATCTGTCTTGTCTTTTGTTAAACTGGTCATGCCTTGCGGGGTTGACAGGCGAGCTGCAGATCTCAGGCAGCACACCAGTCTTTCTGAGCCAGACACTTTGGGGGTGGGGCCAGCACCTGCATTTTAATAAGTCTTCACTTGATTGGGCGCATAATGGAGTTGGCGAACCGCAGAGCACATGTAATGTCAGAGCTCCCTTCCCTCTTTAAAAAGTCAGTGACTCCCTGGTACTTGGGAGGCTGAGGCAGGAGGATCATGAGTTCAAAGACCCCTTAAGGACATGTGGATTGTTTCTACTGTTTGGCTGCTATGAATGATGCTGCTGTCAACATTGCTCTGCCAGTTTCTGTGTGGGCGTTTGAGTTTATTTATGTTGACTTGCAGGGTTGTGTGACAAGTTTATGTTGACTGTTGAGTAAACTCTCTGCCGCGTTACATTTCCATCAGCAGTTGATCAGAGTTCTGGTTTCTGTGCTCAGGTGACACAGTGCTGTCCCCATTGGAGAGCACTGCAGTCCCTTACAGCACCATGGTCCCAATCTCCCCCTGCAGTAGCGCTGTCATTTGTGTCACTTACCCCTGTGCTGCACTCCCCCGCATAGTGCTCCGGTCACTTTACACCGTCATCCTGTAGATCAGTTAGAGTATTTTATTTGATCATTTGTGCTTGCTGCAGTGCACTTGCTCTTTGGAATATAGACCTCGGTTTTTGACCTATTTCATTCTTCTCTGAAGCACTTCTTTTAACACTTCCTGCCCAGCATTTTGCCTGGTCATGGGTCTCTGTTTCTGTTTATCTCCTCTGCTTTCAGAGCGCGGCCTTGCTGAATATTGAATTTTATGTTGGTGGGCTTGCACTATGAACACTGTGTGTGTCACCCCACTTTCTATTTGCCTGACTCATTTCTGAGGCGATGCTGGGATTCTGGTCCTTATCCCTCTCTCTAAGGTGCAGTGTTTGTTCTCTGCCTTTTTTTCATGAATTCGTGACACTTTATTTGCATGATCCTTTCTGAAATTGTCCTGCAGTTCTTGTGTGTTCTGATCTGTTATTTTCAGGGTTATTTTCTTCCATTCTTTCTTTCTTTTGCATTTCAGTTTGGAGATGTCTGTCCTCCCTCAGCAGCCCCGAGTCTATGGTGGAACTGCAGAAGGAAGGCACTTCTCTTTTCAGTACCAGTGTCACCAGCTTCTAGCATTTCTCTTTGATGCTAAGCATGCATCACCTATCGGCTCTTGCCTGTGGTCTCTTTTCTCCATTAGAGCCCTTCCCATATTAATCATAGCTATGTTAACATTGAACACATCCCATCCTTCTCGCCACGTTCTGCGGCAGTTCTGGAAGAACTCTTTGGTGAGTGTCTTTATGAGGTGTGATCAAAACACAGTGAATGCTGCTGCCCAGCGCCGTCCGATGGAAAGGCAGCCTTGTGAAAACATGCTGTGTCCTCATCCACCTTATTCACCAGATCTGACACTGTGCAATTTCTGGTCCTTCCTCAAAGTAAAAATGGCCACAAAAGGGAAATATTTTGAATCCATTCAGGACACTGAGGCAGCCAGGACAGTGCAACTAAAGACACTTACGGAAGAGGACTCCAGAGCTGCTGCAGAAAGTGGCCAGGACCATGGGGTAGATCCATAGGATGCAAAGGGGAGTAGGCTGAGGGGGGATGGGTGACCTTGTGTCTTTTACTGTAAGACAGTTATAAAAAATTGAACTTTTACCATATTTTTGATCACACTGCGTATTAGCTGCTCACCCAGCAAAATAATCACATAAGTTATTCCAGGGCAGCTCCTCCTGGCATTCGGACTTTGAGACTGACCAGCTCCACTTTCACAGCCTTGTTCATAATCAGTGAATGCTTTGGGAATCAAAGCGCCTAGAGCTTCTTCTCCATTTTTAACTTCACTAGCTGTCTGCTCCTCGACAGGTTCAGAACATCTGTGTATTTCTTTCCTACTATGGGATTCTAGTTTGGGACACGTTTCCATTATTTTTCAAGGAATATAAACGCTCACTTTTTCATTAGCTCATTAAAGATAGCTAGTTGACATTTTAGGGATAAGACCTTGGGTGTATTTGATTCATAGTTTTAAATTAAAATATCGTTA
>RJWT010043890.1:0-11884 GCA_004365215.1 Cuniculus paca
CATCGCTGATCATAAAGCAATTCCAGTTTCAGTGTGTTGGGGAGCCTCCCTCTTGCTCTCCATCCTGGCTGGAAGACAACTCCACTTTGGAAGCTGAGGTGGGCTGTGAAGGTGAATAGCCAGCCATAGTGAGATGCCTGCAACTGGAAGAAGATCCTGCATGCAGCACCTCTCCAGGGGCTGGGAGCCAGATGTGCAGGGCATCACTCTGTGGTGACAGTGTCCACACCTCGTACCTTAGTACATGTTCAAGGCACAGCCTCTGCAAGCTCCCTCATAGCCATTCTGTCTGAAGGGAGGCTGAGACCAGGTGTCAAGGGGGCAAACTCTGTCCCGTCACCAACTTTCAACTTGGAGCAGGTAGTGGTGCTCAACACCTCCCTTTTGTACCATCCTTTATAAATCCCTTCTCCCTCACCCATCAGCCCTACTGGTCTCAGTGGTTTACCTAGTATAGTGGATTGAATTGTGTACCCAAAAAAATATAAATCAAGGTCCTAACCCTAGATCCCTGTGAATGCGACCTGATTTAGAAAAAGAGTCTCTGTGGAGAAACTAGTACAGATGGCTTCCTACGGACCCAGGTAGGTAGAAATTCATATGTCTGTGTCCTCAGAAGAGGGGAAGATGCAAAAACATGGAGGGAAGGCAGCCAACCTGGAGACGGAGCCATCAACTGGAGAGCTGCATCCATAAATCAAGGATCCAGGAGTGTCAGAAGCTGAGAAAGCTGGAGAAAAATGTGTTTCAGAGGGAGCATGGCCCTGCCGATACCTCAAGTTTGGATGTCTAGAGAATGAATTTCCATTGTTTTAAACCTTCCGATGGGGGTGCTTTGCTTTGGTTGCCCCAGGAAATGCATAAATTCAGAGAATCTGAGCACCTGACACTGTTTATATTTTAGGCCAGTGCTGCTGTATGCATTTGGTCACAGTCATGACTGGACAAGGGCAGAACAGGGGGAGCCCAGAGAGTCACAGGAATTCTGCACGCTTGGACCATTTGCACTGGAGTCCCTTCCTCTTTCCAGCAATCCTATCTTCTCCTGCAACTGACCAGGGACTCTGACTCCACTATAATGATCTCTCTTCCTATCTGCAGGTCCCTGGACACAAGTAGCAACCAGTGACCATGGCACAAAGTTCACTAGGACCCTTGTTGTGTGCTTTGAAAGAATATGCATTCTCTGAGGGTCAGGATCCCTTACTCTGCAGAGCCCAGAGTTGCTGCAGTGGATTAACAAGGTGTCCCCCAGTGGGGAATCGCTCCTCCCTGGCCAGGAGACACATCAGTCTTTGCAACTTGGAACACTTTGCAATTGCTTGTATTTCTGTCTTACTCCCAATGCCAAGCTACTCCATCTGTGAGTCAAGTTCTGACTCCTCTCCTTCAGAAAGCAGTATAGGGTTGCCTTGTGTGGCCACATGTACCAACCAAAGGAGGAGTGGTGCAGTCGTACCCAGAGGCATGAGCCCCTGGGACCTGTTCACAGCTTCCCAGTGCCTCACATTCCCCTCAGCTCACCCTAGGATTCGCCACTTCCAACTTACAATGGGCCACTGCTGAGCCCTTTGGACTTCACAATTTGGGGATGTGATTGAACCCAGGTTTGAGCTACAGCCATTCCCGGTATATGGTCCCTTGGTGCCCACATCAAGTGTCCTGTCCTTACCAGAGTCTAGGGGCATGTAAGGTGCTATTTTCTTTTTTATTTTTTATGAATTCATGATTGCAATAGATAATAATCTCTTTTCTGTGGGAAGTTAGTACATGTACACAGCACATCTCAACTCTTTTTACATCCCTTCCTCTCCTCTCCATCCCTGCTCCCTCCACCTCTTGTCCCCTTCCTTCTTGACAAAAGCTCTGTCTCCCTGTTTCCAAAGGGCTTACAGCTCCCTGATGCAGAGGGTGTGGTCAGCCCCAGAGCCCCAAGAGGAAGAGGAAATTAAAACCAATGCCAAGTCAGCAAACCACTGCAGCCACTGGACTAATTCTAGGAAACTTGAGTCTGGAAGCTGAGCCCCTCATTTAGTATCGGTGTCACTCAGTTTGCTTAGGGACCAGAAGAACTTCTCAGCTGTCTGGGAGGCAGAGATGAGCACAGATTTAAATGTTCTCACAGGGTCAGGCCCACCTTGGGCTGCAGGAATAAAGTGAAATGGCTTTTAATTTAATCCTCCTTTCTTCCTGAGATCTGGACACGTGTGTGTATGAGGAGGGTGGGAGAGGCTGAACCAACCCTGTGCTGTGTGCTCCCTCTTGTCCTCCCTGAGGCTCTGTCACTGCCTAACAGGCAACCCAGGATTCTCCGGGGATGAGTGTTGCTCCACACACTTCCCCCTCTGTACAACCCAGGATCTTGGCTAAACCAGAAAACCACCTTCTTTGCAAAATCCTCAAACAGCAAGAATGCAGACGCTGCTGCTCCTTCCAACCACATTCTGTCCTACCATTCCTCTCCTCCTCTCTCAAGAAAAGTGTTTTCCCCAAGTACTACTAGTGGTAGGTCTTTTTTTCTCTTTTTGGCATTTAATCTACTTTATTTCAGTCAGGCTGTGCTTACTTTGAAAGTGAGCATATGGAAGAGCTCCCAGACACTCTGCATATTTTGAAAACATTCCGTGGGGTTTCCTTTGGGGAAAACATTCCAAATAAGAGCATTCTTCTTTCCTCCTGGCAGTTTCTTCTGCAGTCAGTGTCTCCTGGGAGGGATCCCTCCTACCTATCGCATACAGGGACTCTAAAGGGAGGTGCTTCAGCTGACTTGGAGAAGTACTAAATGACCCTCAATGGCCCTTGCTGTCACCTCCTATGGGGGAGAACAGAATGGATTTTCTATGTGCAGAAACATTTCCTAGGTGATGCTCTCTCTCTCTCTGTCTCTCTCTCTCTCTCTGTCTCTCTCTACCCCTCTCTCTCTTTCTCTGAGCTCCTAACTCCTGTCTCCTGCAGAGTTCTCTTCTGTAGTAAGCAAGACAGGTGCACCTAATTTCTCAGAATGCCTGAGAACTATGACTTCATTACAGCTTGTTAATTTATTGTTCTAAAAATTAGAGAGCCATACTGCAATTAGTTGGGAAATGCCCTCCTCTCCTACTTCTAAGTTGCATATAGCTCTGTCGAGAAACCTTGGGCCTGGCATTTGATTGAAATCTATTTCAGTAGCCACAAAGGATCACTAATCAAGCTCAATGTAGCTCAAAGCCTGACCCATGGATGACCTATGTCAGAATCACTTGGATTTGCTTGTTAAAAAATAGATTTTCTGGTTCTTACTGCAAACTTACTGAATCAGAATCTCTAAGGGCACAGACCACAAATATGCATGCTAGGCAGGCTCTGTATGACTTCTAACACAGTAAAGGGTGACAGCCATTACTCTACGGCCCACAATATCTTGTCCTCGCCTGGCACTTGGGGTTATTACTTGAGGAGAGACTAAGAATATGAATTGAGAAGTAAGGGACATGGAGTTGGACAATATGGAGATGGAAGCTAGGAGACTCAGGTCAAAGTTTTGCCTGTGACCTGAATGTACCACGTAACTTGTCAAGGCCTCTTTTCTGATGTCTGCAACAGCAATTGGTAACTTCTTCCCCTTGACCCCACCAAAGTCATTGCAACAATTCCCAAGCGCCATAGATGTGGAAGCCTTTTATATACTTAAATTTTCTAATTTCTCAACAATCCAAAATGTTCAAAGAGTGTGTGATAAGCAACATATCTATCTCATATATGTATATGTTACAGATGTGTCATGTTTTAGGTGTTTGTTTGTTTGTTTGTTTGTTTTTTGCAGCACTGGGGATCAAACTCACAACCTTGCGCTTGCCAGGCAGGTACTTACACCACCGAGCTAAATCCCCAGCCCTGATGTGTCATGTTTTAATACATAAGCCATTTGATATACACAAAATTGTCTCTTTTATAAATAGCTCCAAGGTCAACCCAATGTCACAGAGCTGATTCCAGTTTTTTCCTCTCCCATGTCCATACCTCCCTACTGGTAACTCCCTCCCACAGTAGGAAACTCGGTTCTTTTATCTTTGATATATTTACTTAGTCAATCCCAAGGCCCCACATCAGCCCTCTGCCTACACACATGCCCTACATACCTGCTCAGACTCCAAATCCCATGCTGGGCCATGCCTCTCACAAGGTGCCCCCACCCTGCTGCCACTCTGACTCCAGCTACATTGGCTTCGCCTTGCTGCCCACCTGGATACCCACCTCAGTCCTCCTCACCAATGATTTTAAAGGTAAGTCATTTGGAAAAAAGAAAGGGAAAGGGAATTTCCAGGGATTTTTTTCCTCCCCATTTTTTCTTGTACAGCCCTAACTAAATCACAATTTAACATATAAACAACAATAAGAAGATAGCTTAGGGATAATCAGGCTCAGAAGAAGAGGCTTGTTTCCTGGTTCAGTAGGACACATAGGGTTGGGTTATGTGCTACTGTTCCCTATTCACTCCAAGGAAGATGCAACCTACTAGATGCACTTACACATTCAAGCTTGGTGAGGAGCTGCTCACACACCTGACTGTGCACCGAGTCCCGGGAATAGCACATGAACAGATGGCATGTGCCTGAGAGGTTCAGTACCTGGGGGAAGGACAGGACATGTGGACAAAAGCAGTAAGGTGCAACCATGCTCAAAGAAGAGCTTGCAAAGGGACAAGGAAAGACTTCCATTTCTCTGATGGAATCTGTAAAGAACTGCATGCTTGTAGATGTTTTAGGCCAAAGAGTCATGGGTGTTATATGAAGCCACACATGCAATTAGAAGGACTGTCAATAAAAGACATACGAGAGATATGGAGAAGGTCTTGTATCTACCATTTTTGCATCAAGTGGAGGGCCACCAGGGAGCCCCTGGTGGGGCTTTTAAGGGGTTGTGTATTAGACTGGGTGACAGACATACTGCATATGCTGCTTCTAAACTGCATTTTGAAGAATCAAGAGGAAGAAAACTGAACCCCTCTTAAAAAGCTTTATGTCTGAAGAAATGTGCTGGAGGCAGCACTCTTTATTAAAGGATATGAGTTTAAGACTCTGAGAAATATCTCTGGACAGCAAACGCATAAGCAAGACTGGAGAGAAGGGCACTGGATCGAGTGTTGCTGTTCAAAGTGTTTCTGAGAGGGTTAGAGGAGTGCTGTACTCTCCCCCACAACATTTCAAACAGCTGGCAGAATCCAGAGGTCACTGTGTTTGGGGTGCCTTGGGCTTGTGGTGAGGAATACAATGAGCAGCTCATTTCTTGGGTGCTCACTTTGGTCCCAATCCCAGACTTCCCTGTTTCTCAGATCTGCTTACCCTGAACAAATCCTAACCATCTTTTTTCCCCATTCCCTACACTCTTTGAGTTTCATATACTGTAAAGCCACAGCATGTACATTTACTACTGAAAACTAACCACCGGTTTCCACCTCCAGAATGGATACACAGGACACACCACTCAAATGACCTGCTCTCAACCCAAGCCCACGTACACTGTCCTGCTGAATCTCTGCATTTAATGCAAAATCCACCCTGCATCCAAGCAAAGAGTGGCATCAACCTACATCATCCCTGATCACCCACATCCCTGGTGCACTGCAGACCCATCTATCATTCCCATTTCATTTGCTGAGGGATGTAGATAGAAGATTTGACAGAAAAAGATGGCGCGCTCAGGGAGTTTTCTCCTTCTGATTGAATTTCAGATTAAAGCATCCTTGGGATTTACAATTAAGCAGTCATTCCAAATTTAAAGAGTCCTGATGTGGAACTGGAAATAGGCTGCATCAGAAGTGAACAGAGCCATGATTTGTATTGTATAATGAGAAATAAGACAAAAGAAAGCTGAGTGGGAAACTCCTGTTCAAGACATATTTGACAAAGGTCGGCATCCAGGAAAAAAAAAATTCCAATTTAGGCTTTGCTCTAAATGAGAGAAAACAGTGAGAGAGGGGAGAGCCTCTGACTGCCGCAAGTACTGACCACAGGTTGTAGCTTTCAGATTGGTGCCACTTTCCCCAGCCACATGGGATGCGTGGAAGTGGCCCCTTTTACGTCCCCCCACAGGCAGCGTCAGTTTCCAGGACATTGTCTCCTGCAGGAGTCAGAGAGGCTCTCCCTGGCTTTTTTCTGTATTCACAGCGGGCCTGTGCACCTGCACAACTCTGCCCCTTGCTCACCAGCTCTGCAGCTGAAATTACCACTGAGACAGATTCATCTCCTACTCGTGCCCAGGTTAGCAGGGAGGCAGAACCTGCGTTGGCAACAAATTGCAGAATGAATTACAATGCGGTCCTGCTCGGGTCCTCCCTGCTCAGCGCCTGTTCTCTTACAGCTTTGCCTGCTATTTCAAAAGCATTTTAAAAAAAGAAAGAAAACCTCTACTTGTTGGGTTTTTTCAGGACCACTAATGCAACTATCTACTTCTAGACTCTGAAATGGAAAAAAAATGAAATACAATATGATAACTCCATTTTTTAGGAGCAGTAACAAGAAAATCTAATTTTACCTTTACAAAGACATGTGCCTACTACCATTGTGACCGAATTAACTCTTGCAGAAATAGTCTTTGTGCTACAGATAATGGCTAAGGGCATCGGCAATAGCTTCCAAAACTGCTTTTTATTCTGTAACAACCATTTTCAATTGAGAAAGCTGTACAAAGGCAAAGAATTTTATGGAACTAAGAAGGAAACTAGATATTTTGTTAGATATCTCTGATTTTTCAGAATTTGTGAGTACTCTCATTTCAATTGCATTAATTTTTATGAGATGACACCTAATTCATTTAGTTCTCTGTCTTTATCTTTCCATCTATCTGTAAGTATATACCCAGTATATACCCAATTCATTTGTAAAATTAAACATGGTTTTCATTTAGAGGCTTTGATACTGCTTCAGAAATGACTGGCAGAAATGGAAAAGCCATTGGTGTTAACATTTTAATATAGTATTTGTTAGCCTTTCAATACCATGATTAAAAATATAATTATTCCTCCCTTTTCTCTGAATTCAGAGAGATTTTAATTTTCTATTCCTTTTGTTCTTAGGGAAGGCTCTTATGCATCCCAAGGGCTAGTCATTCATGTTATGTCTCGCTCTGCCCTAGGCTTTTACATGTGAATAAAAGTTGTACATTTTTATTTATTCTTCTGTGCCTTACATATGAAAACACAGAGAAGACTTTTTTTATTACTTTAGATGAAAGGCTCAAAACACTACTAATCTATTGAACAGGGGTGATGGGTTAGGATAGTTAGAGCTACACATAGCAAAAGACAGAACTCAAACTGAATGAAAACTGGATAAACAATAAGGAAATTATTTGGTTCTAGATTTAGAGATTGACATATAGTATACATCTTAAAATAGGTCAATCCCAGTTGGTCATGATGGTGCATCGCTGTCATCCCAACACTGGAAGACTGAGGCAGGGGGATTAACAGTTCAAGCCCAGAGTGGGCGACTTGATGATTTAGCAGTACCCTGTCTCAAAACAAAAAAGGACTGAGAGATATAGCTCTGTGTGGAGGCCTGGGTTCAATCCTCAGTACCAGAAAAAAAAATTGGTAAATACCACAGCTCAGAAACAGCATCAGTAACACAGGATCTGTGTCTCGCCTGTTTACAAGGGAGAAACCAGCTCCCCACAAACACACATGCCAAGGTTTCCTCAGAATGTCTTTGGAGACAGCTTTCCCAGTTGGTGAGGAATTTTCTTTCCCAGATATCTCTAGTGATCCATTCCTCATGTGTATGTAGCCAGCATCAGGTCATATGTCCTGTCCTCAACCAACAGAGGGCAAGGAGGAGTGGCTTCCCAGTCATAGATTAATGATGGCCACCCCTAAGAGGGGAACTGTGCCCTGTGAGATAAAGGGATAAAGCACTTGTTGGAAACCCGAGCTCCTTTTTTAGGAGAACAAAATGCGAAATTAGTGCTGTGGACCAGCCAGCGCTGCCCACGACAGGTGCTCAGGTCAAAGTGAAGTCATTGTAGAAGGGACTCTTCCAAAGCTCTGCAGACGGATGAGTAGCCAGGGCGCTGATCCAAGTGCTTATGGGGCAAAGAATGAATTAGCAGCCTGGTGACAAAAGCTGAGGGGTGTAGCCCGCTGGGATGACCAGCTCTTCAGGCATTCCTACTCTACCCAATTACACAAGACACTGTTCCAGTCAATCCAAGTTGGGCTTGCACCAGAGAGAGGCAGGTTTCTGACCTCTCCAGGAGATGAGCACATGCTGCAAAACTGTCATCTTGGATGAGAAGGGGAATGTAGTCACCATCCGTATTTCATGAATAGTGAATGGCAAACCAAGATATGCATTTACTAATATCTACCAAAAAATAAAAAATGCTGTGCATTGTTTTTTATAAAATCCTTGTTTCTTTATTTTTTTAGGATTCTCTTTAATGTCATGGGCAGTGTTTTTCCCAGCCTGGCACCCAGAGGATCACTGTGCACCTTCTCCATTGCCTTCTGCGTTAGACGAGGGATCACCAGTTGTTCCAGGCACCCTTGTGGGTCTGTCTATACCCTGCCCCTCCTGGTTCCTCTTTCACAGTACTGAGCAGGGCTGCTGTGGAATCTCCTCTCTAATCCTGCTGTCCCTGTTTTTTCCTTTCTTTGAAATATCCTTTTTGCAAGAGTTCCCCCCAAAAATCCCCTCCTCTATCCATATAATCAGCATCGTACTTCATCTGCTGGCCAGAAACCAAATTCCTTAGCTTTCTAGGAAAGGGTCTTATGAATCTGGCCACATCCCATTTGCCACCTGCTTGGAGGGCTTGTTGCAGAGGGAGATGGTGCATCCTGTGTCTCCCAGCCTGTCCCTCATCGGGAAGCTCTAGGCTACCCTTTTCTTGTCTGTGAACATTCCACCCCTTTCCTCCTGCAGTTCTTTCTGCCAACTTTTTCCCAATGGAACCAATCACAGGCATGGACTAGGGTGACAGCCACATGGCCTGGAAGCTCCTTTGGAATGGGCTTCCTCACCGCTGCCCCATTCAGAGCCCCTGACACAGGCAGAGAAGCTGCCCCAGACCCCTCCCCTCATCATTGTGGGGCACCCTTGCACCCAAGAGAGTCACACCAACATTTTCCCATCTGTGCAACAGAGGCTCTGCTCTCCTGCTGGTGATAGGTGAATTTGGGGCCCATAGAGGCTGTGTCTGGATGGGTTGAAAGTGTCTCCTGCTGGAGAACAAAGGCTGTTCTCATCCTCTGCCTGTCTCACCCCTCTACTCCAGCTTTTCCTGACTGCTCTGCTGCTCAGTGGGGACTGAGACAAGCTGTTCCCTCTGAGCCAAGTATCCCTTGTCACACAAATTGCTGCAGGTGCAAGAAACAGTCCTCAGGTAGTTGAGGGCATTGGAAAGCTGGAAGGGACAAATCAGGGTGTGTCCCTGATCCACCAGTTCCCCTAATGATGAGACACTCCCCCACCAGCCTTCCCACTGCCCACACTTTCTTTCCCCTCTCTGAGGTCTTGTACAAACCCACATTCCCCAGGAAGTGTGAATTCCATCCATGTGCCATAGGGACTCTCCAATAGGCAAGCAGAAACTAAACACTGAACTTCAATAAACCTGCCCTAAAATTAGGAAACTATGAATTAAAATATTGTTTATAATGTTGCTTTGGATACTATTCTGAATAATGTTCCATTGCCTTGTGCCCTGCCCACTCCCTGATTCCCCATTACATTCAATTTCTTGAACTTGACCTTTGAATACAATTAAAGACAGGCCTTAACTGTATTTCAGTCCACATCTGCACTGGCTTACAGATTAAACCTCATCTCAAAGGGTGTTTGTGCAGATTACATGTGGGTTTATGTAGATCATCAAGTCTAACCTCCATGTATTTAAGAATTATACCCCAGGAGTTAGCACTTGCATATTATAAGGTGAAATTCTTAAATTTTTCTGTTTTTTTTCTAAAGATATTATATTAATCAGCTTTTCATCACTGGGACTAAACACCTGACATTCACATCTTAAAGAAGAAAAGGTTTACTTCTGGCTCATAGTTTCACAAAATTCAGTTCATGGTTGGCTGGCTGCAAGGCAGAAACAGCAAGGTCAAAGGACATGGTAGAAGGGTGCAGTGAAGAAAAGCTACTCACTCTGCTGCAAGCAGGAAGCAAAGAGAAGAGGAAGAGAGCCTGGCTGAGGAAAGGGCTGGGAATAAGAGCACACCCTTCCAGGTCACATCCCCAGTGACCCACTAATAACAGCATGTTCAGCTATGAACTCATCGATAAATTAATCCACTGATGAGTTCATGATTCCTATGATCCAGTCTCCTTCCAAAAGCCCCACCTTTGAACGCATGAGCCTGTTTGGAATTCTCGACCCAAACCATAACCAGCATCTAGCCACATTTCTCTCTGAACATCCTGGTCTCTTACCTTCTTTTGCTTCTCTTGGATACTGCAGAGCACAGGGCTGATGGGTTCTTACTATTACTTGCAGTATTGACTCATTTTTAGCCCTTCTTGCAGAGTCACATGTCCAAGGCTAATACTGCTTCTGGGTCTGATCTCCATGGCTCCTTCATGCAAATAGCTTCATTTGGAATTGCCACCTGCTGCCTTTTCCTTATCTGATTGGTCATTTGAACTTTGCTAGGGGCTCTGTTATTTTACTGGAAACCAACTATTCAAAAAAGCCTCAGGTGTCTGCCTTTCAACACTCTCATGCGTTCCCATCAAATGCCAGTCATGCTGTAGAAACATTTGACATTCACACAGCACATTCTCACCCACTGAGGTACTGGCTGTCTCCCACCTTGGGGTTGGGCAAGGTGGTAAGGCAAAGAAAGCAGGTAAGATGTCCCACTGCAGGAGTGAACACCAGAGCTGGGTAGTGGAGATGAAGGGGGCTGGACTAGGTCAAGGTCACACATTACATGTCTCTCTGTCCTCAGCTCCTCCCTGATCAGTGACAGGTCAGACACCTTTGAGCATCTTTCTTCTCACCGCCTTATTAAAATGTCATCCCTCCCACTTCTGCCACTCTCCCTCTCTTCCCTCCTTGAATTATCTCCATCACCCTTATTGCTAACAGAAAAACATGGTGTTTGCTTATTCTTTATCATCTACATCACAAGGCAGATCTGTCATGTGTTTTGCACGTTGCTGTGAGCTCTGTGCCCAGAATGGTGCTCACACATGCTAGTAAGTATGCAGGTATATTTGAACAGTGGATTTACACAGTGTGAGCTACCTGGCATTGTGTCACGTTAATCCCTGCTATCCTAGAGCTCACACCAGCTCAGTTATTATGCCTCACTGTGTGCCAATTTGAAAACATAGCAATGACTATTTTTTGACCAAGGGAATCCAAGTTGTCTACTACTGAATCCTGTATTCAACCCACTGACCTATACTGACCGTTAAACAGTATTAAGACCTCAGTGTAACTTTACTCCTCTAACCCTATCCTTGAAATCAGGCAAGATGTTAAGACCCAAGGTCCCAGCATGCAAATTTCTCATAACTGACCCAAGGTTCCCCAGATCAGGCCTCACACAAGTCACCAGACTCAAGGAGGAGCACTCCCTTCCATCCCCTTTTGACAGTAGCATGTGATCACCAGGGAGATGAACCCCTGTTAGTCTAGACAACCCAAAAGTACTGCCATTTTCTCTGCCTTGCTGCCCACCCCAACTCTTGCCTGCTGAACGCAACTGTACACCTTCTCTCGCCCAACCTCAATGCTCTGAGGTCCTGGAAAACCAATGTGTCACTGGGTAAATCTGTGCCACCCTGAAAGTCCTATAAGAAAGCTACATGACATCTTTGTTTGTCTTGGTTTTTTTTTAAATTCCCTTTGATCCATTGGTTGTTCAGGAATGTGTTGTTTAATTTCCACA
>RJWT010043891.1:0-11881 GCA_004365215.1 Cuniculus paca
CCAGCTGGGACTTGGTGTTCTTACAAGCTGAGCCAACACTCATAGGTAGGTCCTGGTGTTGACCTGTTTAATCATAAGCAATTTCACTAAACTTTGACATCAGACAAGGCTATTCTCACCCTGACAGATAAGACAGAAGGAAATCACTGCACAGTCATTCTCTTAACATGTTTAATTAGTAACTATTGTTTCTTTAACAATTAGAGCGTTAGCTTTGGCCTAGTCTGCTATTTCCTACAGATAAGATTTATTGAGGTCTTTAATCATAGAACTGTCAGACAGTACCCAATCCAGAGTGAAATTTCTCTACCTTAGACTCTACCAAAAATCACACCACCGAATCTGAAATCTTATAAAAATCTTTTCTAACATCATCTTTCTCTATGACATGCGTTCTCCCCACTGTAGAAGCTAATAAACCCAACTTGCTTAACTACAGGTTAAGGTGTGTGGCAAGTACACTTTTCTGAAGGGCACTGAGGTTAGTAAATAGAAACAACTGAAGAGCATCGGAGCCTCTGCCAGGGAACACTGTAACAGGTAAACGTTGAGGAAACAAACAGGGTGGGGAACAAATGCGCAAATGAGAACATAAAGAACAGCCAAGATCATAGACAATAAACCAGGAGTGCGTTCTGTCCTGAAAGCTGGGGAGAATGACCAACTGTACCAAATGCTTTGGGGCAGTCAGGTAAAGTGAAGACCAGGAAATTATTTGGCAACTTGGAAGTTACTAGTAATCTTGACAAAGACAACTGAATGGGAGAAACTATGGTTGGTGTAGATTCAGGACACAGTAAGAGAGAAATTGAAAGCAGAGTATGTAGGCAAGCCTTTTAAGATAGTTCCATGTTAAGAAAAGAAAAAGGAAGCAATTTCTGGAGAATGAAGTGGGATCAAGAGAGGGCTTCATGAAGATGAGAGAAATAGTAAACTTCTCATGCTGATTGAAATTCTCCAGCCAAAGGAGGGCGTTTTGACGCAAAAGTAAAAGAACCGTTGGATTCTTATCCTCTGGTAAATGAGACTGGGATAAGCCAGAGCATGGTGAAAGAAGGGATGGGTGTTATAGACCCAATAAGACAGGTGCGGACAGAGCTGGGAAAGAAACTCTTCAGATTACTTCTAGTTCTCAAAGCAAGGGCAAGGGAGATCCTCAGTTGATAGATGAAAGCGAAGATAGAGGAAAGACTGAGGCTAGAAGTTTGAGGAGACACGAGAGTATGCTTGCCTAGGAGAAGGAAAGAAAATGGGATCTAGGGAAATAAAGGATAGGACTACAGAGCAGCAGGAAGAGTTCACTCAAAGTTAATGAACATTTATTCATCATTTTTCCATGTATTTATTCTTTCAGCAAATATTTACATAAGCAGAACAAATTATTATATGCATATTAGAGATGAAGCCATGAATTCTTCTGCCTCTCACATTCCCAATTCTGTTGTCTGTGGTTGAAAGCATCTCCTAAGATTCTCTCCTCAGTTTCTCTTCTTTCCTTCTTTAAATTCTGTCTGAGATGTCATCCAATGCCATGCTTCCAACGATAGTACAGGGTTAGGTTAAAATACTACCAAATACAAGCTTTCTGACACTGTAGACCAAATGGCCAGTAGAATTATAATGGGACAAGTATTTGTCATTTTAAATTTTCTCGTAGCCACATTAATAAAAGTAAAATAATATGAAGTGAAATTTTAATAATGTGTATTTAACCCAACATATCTGAAATACTCTCATTTTAAAAAGAAGGTAAAAATCACTGAGATATTTTATGCTTTGTGCTAATTCTTCAAATTTCAACACATATCTTATACTTGTAACACATCTTGATTGAAAGCAGCCATGTTTCAAGAACTCAGTAGCCATGTAGGGGCTGACTGGACAGTACCCTCAACTCCTCCACTACCAGCTGAATCCCAGGAAGCCCTCTACCTCAGCGACCTGCAAAGGCAGCTGAAAACTGCCAAAACCAAATTGATGAAAATTCTCAAATCTCTTCCTCTTTCTGTCTTCATTTAATTTCTACTTTGCTCTCCTCTCTTCTTTATTCTCCACTGGGATAAGGGTCAAAATGGGTACTCCTGGAAGGCTCTTTTTTTTTAGTTCCTGTCATCACTCACACATGTTCTTGCTAATGCTTAATTTTTACCAGGACAATTCCAATAATCTCTTTTAGAGTTTCTCTATACAAGCTCTCCATCCTGTATTCTGCTGCTAGAGAAACCCTTCTTGAAGTTAGCATTGTTGGTGTCAGTCTTTTACTCAACAGCCTTCAGTGGCTCCCCTCAAACCCTCCTGTTAAGGAATTTTTTTGTTTTTGTTTTTTTGCAATGAAGCTAAAAGTTCTAATCTAGATTAAGAATAACAAGAAAATTCTCCTTAATTATACCAATCTACATTTTTCTTTTACTACTTTTACTACTGCCTCTCTTACATCATAAAGTCCAAGACAATCAACCTAACTACCATGACCTGAAATGCCTTTATCTTTCCCACCTTCCTACTTTTGCTTAAATAGTTTAAACTGGTGATTATCAATTTTAGTATGCATCACAATCATCTGGAGGGCTTCTTAGAACACATATTACTAGAACTGTCCCTGACACTTCTGATTCAGTAAGTCGGGGATAGACCCTGAGGTTTTACATTTCTAACAAATTCCTACCGGAGGTGGAGATTACCGGTCCGGAGATCACACTTTGAAAATTGCTGTTTGAAAGTCTTTTCCCAGGTGCAAATGCTACACATGCAAATGCCAACCTTGCTTCATTTTTAAATACTGTCTCATTTTAAGTCGTCAGCTGTTAAGTCAAAAATAATTCCTCTTACCTCTGTGTTTCTGTAACTAGTTGGTCTTTTCTTGAACCACTGCTTATGTGGGCTTTAGAATAAATTTCTATGTGAATATTCCTTATAAGCAATGATGGTGATTTGCCTATCTTTGCATCACCCATAGTGTCAAAAAGTCTTAATACATATTTTTAACTGAATTAAAATGTGGACTATATCCTACAGAAATTTAAAACCTTTCAGAAGAAACTGAAATATCTTTCTTTAAAGGAAAAAAATAACTTTAAGGATCAAATAGCTTCAAGCATGAACTTTTATTGATATGTTTTATTTGTTTCCAAGAATTTCTAAAATTTGCATTTTTTTCAAAAGTGAATTCCCTCTGAGATCTTTTTTTCTGGACTCAAATAATTAACAAAAAGCCTATATGCAGAATGTAACAGCTGTGGGCCTTACTGGTTCAGGTAATTACTTTAAGAAATAGCATATCTTAAAGTATTTTCAGTCAGTGCATCTTTTTTATTAACACTTTATAAATTTCCTGTCACTATGATATCTGCAGGGAATGCCTGTAAATTAAAAAATCAACAAAAGTAACATGGCGACAATTTTTTCAGCCATCCATTCTGAAAGATCTAAGTAGATGCAGTTGAATTATAGGCTTGCAGCTTGAATGATTAAAACTTATAGGGGAAACAGTAGTATTTCTATTTGCATTTATTTGTTATTCTCCTAATTTTGTCTGAGGTAGCTTCAAGGATGAGTTCTGCCATGTGATGATATTTCCTTTTAGACAACTAAGTTTAGAGGTCAGACTACTGAACAAATCTGTAGTACCTGATCTCATGATGTAGACGAACTTGGAATATTTTACTAACTCATTTAGGAGTGACCTGTTGATACAAAGGTTTGGAAATAAGAACCAACATACAATGCTGTTAAATCATCACTTATATCAAATAGTGACAAAATTTTAAATTCTTTAAGTCAAGGAAAAGTTACCAAGTTTCATATTGCTGTTTAATTTTTATTATGGAAAAACTCATCAATATGACATACTTCCCACCATAAGATTAATACATTCTTTCATTTTGCACTATAGGTTTCAGTTTTCTTGACTAGGACAATTATCTCTAGTTTTGTGGTATTTGGGAAATTAGCATACCTTTTTGCCAGTCCTTTGAGTAAGTTAACTGAGACTAGATTCCTGATTCAAAGGTCATAATGATAAAGAAGTTCTTTTAAATTACATGGTACATTTACTGTATAGCAAAGACAAATAAACTTTCCACAAATAGGAAGATCTTTACTCAAAGGATCATGAAAATTGACCTAATTATTCACCAAAGAGGTATTATGCCTATTCTACAACGGACAAGGGAAAAGTACAAATAATAGGGAAATTTCTGTGTGCTACCACAGTAACCACATAGGATGATGTCTTTGTTTTTATTAGTGTCTAGAGAAGTCTGTCCAAACTTTATAAAGCCTGTAAACCAAATGGTGCCATTGCCTGTGATTCTGCAGACAGAGGTGCCAGCTGCTCAGTGAGCAACCATTTTCTACTGAATTACCCAGGTAAAGAAAGGAAGTTTCTTTGTGGACTTCTCATACAGGAAAGGCCTGAACCCTCAACTTTTACCATAGCAATGAGTCATCTTTTCTTTGGTCCAAATTGTATTAATTCTCTTCATATCCAAATATGTTCAAAATTGATTCATTTTGAAGAGAGCAATAGATCCTCCCAGGCTTGACCCAACAGCTGCCTCAATCTACATTATCACTTGTGTTTTCCTTTAGAGTAAAACTCATCAAGTGAGATGCACTACCCACCCAGGTTTTCTCTGCTTCTTCAGTTTATTGGCTCTGTGGTTTGAATATCACTTATATATTATTAACTCTGTTTCATCTCAGTGTCACACGTTTCCTCTGCACTTTTGACTCCTATGTGCAATTGTATCACTGGATGTTTACCAGGGACCTATGATCAAAATAAAATTTCTCACTCTCCACACACTCCAATCTGAGCATTTCTAATCTTTTCCATTCTAGAAAATGAAAGCCTCATTCACCCAGTTATTCAAGTCAAAAATTTACTAGTTGCCCATGGGGCTGGATCTGATACATACATTTGGAAATGATAGAATTATGCAGCATCTTGGTGGTTTGGGACTTACTATTGCCTCCTACAATCCATTTTTCCAAGAAACACCAGGAGTCATAGTTTAAACATTTAATCCAAGTTACTTCTTCTACTCAGAATTATTTTATTTCTTCCCATTATTCTTATAACAAAATAGTAATTGCTAATATTGGCCTATAAGTATTTTCATAAGAGCTATAAGGGATCCTGTCTGCTTTTTCAATTTTAACTCCTATCTGACTGCCTCTGATACACTATGCTCAAACCACATTGGCTATTTTCTGTTCTTTGAACATACTGTACCCTTCCCATGTATCAAGGCCTCTGTCTTAATGGTCTACTTTGTTTGTTTCACTACAAACTCAAACTAGGTCCTCCCACCCTTAGAGAGAGGCCTACTCAGACCATCGCTTCATAAATAGCCTCCTCAACAGCAGTTCAATGGAATTCACACAGTTTTCCCAACAAACTCCTACCCATTCCAGCTTCCTGCACCTGTAATTCATAACCTTTTTGTTTGTTTGTTACTTCTTTCATTGGTTCACCATGGCAGTTCCAGCTCCTAGCACATTTTCTGGCACATGGCAGATTTTCAATTAAAATTTGTTAATGTGAAAAGAAAACAAAGTTAGGCTTGCCATAACATTTGACAAAGGGAAGCCAACTCTACGTCAGAATCCTTTTATCACCCAGCTCCTGAAACATGACTGATTGACCAACATTCTTTCCCCAGTATTTGTACTTGGATGGTATGGATGAAAGGAACAAGAATTGTTTATATGTATGGCAAAAAACATATGAGAATTCAAGGGACATGTCTGCCCAAATGCAAACATGTGTCCCAGATACCTGATCTCAGTAGCATGTTATTATACACAAGATATTCCACTCATCTTTAACAACAAAAGCATATTAGAGTTTTGAGAAGTCATGGGTCGTTTAAGAATCTGATTCAAGTCTGGATCAAAGTGCGAAATAAATTATACATACACAAGTTATTTACATGTAATTTGAGTGGTGCAAAGTCCCCCTGAAATCTATCCTTTGTGCACTCTGAAAACATTTACTCCTAAATAATCCTTCTCTTTTGCTGCAAACACAACATGATTTCACTAGCTCCCATGATAAATATTGGGATGTTCAAAACTCTTCCTTGAAGCAAATGAACTTGCTCATTACCTTTATAGACTGGAGACAAAGAATGTGTAAAGAATGTGCAGAGGAAATGAAAGAAAGGAATAATCATATGTTGGATACTACAATGTATCCAGCTCACTGTAATACAAAATTCATAAAATTTCATTATCCTCTTTTATTTCTGATAAAAGTGTATTCTGAAATTTAACTATCAAAATAATTCTGTGAGACTATAAATCCAATTTTGCAGACTGGAAAGCTAAGGAAAACTAAGGTCAAGTAATGTATATATTAGAAATCCATGAAGGATCCTAGATTGATATTCAGGTCATAAATACACATTCTCTATGTTGGGTCACAAAGGTTATGTTCTAAAACTGAGTCATTCATTCTTTCATTTGATCAATGGATACACCCCCTTAACTTTCTGACTTCTTCATCCTCTGCTTTCTTTATCCAAGTCACACTAGCCTACTCTCTAGACCCTAAACTAAGACCCCTAAGGAAAATTTGGCTATGAAAGCAATTAATAGGCTGTAGGTAGTACTACTGTGAAATATAAGTATTTATATGAATGAGTAATTATTTACGTCTTTTTAAGAAATGAATTTTGGTAAGAATATAATTTAGAAGACGATTGCCTCTACTAAGATATTTATAATACAGATATATTTGCAAAAATTAAGAAATACTGTCATTTATGGAAGAAGAATTAATAAAATAATTGCAGAGCAAACAGCTTTTAATAAAAGCATAAACAAAACTTCATGAGGACGTGTTAATATTTACTCAGTTTGTAGATAATAACTCCATTGTGTGTATTTACGTTTGTATGTACATATGTACATATGTCTTGTACATACATGTGAGTTCAGGCTACCCTAGAACTCCCTATGTAGCCCAGGTTGGCCTCAAACTCATAGTTCTCTTGCCTCAGACTCCAGATTTCAGGAATTACAAACATCCACCCCTTTTAAAGAGCAGCAGATTTACTTATGGAAATTAAGAGCAATTTCAAATATCCTAATCCAGTCTACTGGCTAAAACACATACCTAATTCAGAAACATTAAAAACTGAATAGTATATCCTCTTTTACCTTTATAAAGTAAAATTATATTTTTCATATATGAATGTTCTTTTGCTTTTCAGGAAAAGCACAACCATGACCTGTGAGTATTAGTATATAGCCAAGAAGACATATAAATAAGGAAGAATTGATTTGATACTGTGAACATGTTAGGTTGTTCTGTGGTTGGGACTGCTGTGATTATCATAAATCTTTCATTGGTGATTTTCCTCTGTGGCCTTCAGTCATGCTCAGACCTGTCTTTCTCATTCTGTACCATCCAGCTATTCTCCTGATGTTTGATCTTAGCAGTTTATTAGGATGCCAGGCTGTCTGGAACATTGTTAAAATTTCTACCGTGCAAAAATATTGAAACAAAGTTATACATAGTACCTACTCCCTCACTGTCAAGAATTAATAATCTTATTTCTTTTCCTTTCCTCCAGATGCAATTGCAACACTAAAATTCCTGAGTATCCTTCTCTGCCGATATTTTCATTTTCTCTGACAGATACATATTCATAATGCATGTTAAGTGTTACATATATGTTTATCATTTTTAATCACACCATCTTTTTTCTGTCACCATTATGCTTTTATGATTTGACCAATGTTGATAGTTATAACTTATATACCACAATTTATCTTTTATTCTATGAATGGCCACTTGTGTTATGTCTAAATTTTTACTATTTGAATCAATGCAGTAGTGAAAATCCATGGCATATGAATGACTATTTCCCTTTAATATATGCCCAGCAGAACAATTCATGTAGAATGCAGATTTTCAACATAACTGGGTGTTGCTAAATTGTCCATTTATGTGATATCACCAATTTATTTTCCCGCAAACAGTATTTGAGTTTCCAGTTCCCTATAAATTCTCCTATATAGGGTACTCACATGTTTTGTGAAAATATTTTTTTATCTAATATGTATAAAGTTATATTGGTTGATTTTTTTTAAAAATTTGTGTATTCTTGATTAATTGTAAGCTTGAGCACTTCCATTTTTGCTGGGCATTTTTTAATGTACTTTTGTAAATGTCCTCCTCTTTATTTTTTATTTTAAATTCTACTCACAGGGTTGTCTTTTTATTTCTCACTAATTTGTTGGAGTAATTTATATAGCTTGAAACCTAATAATTTTATTTTTGTTTTAGTTATATAAAAGGACTGACATTAAAATATATATATATATATATTACAATTATCATTCCTTGATCTATAGCTGGAATTTTCACTTTTTCTTTTGATATACTAGAGTTTTTAACTGATTTCAGCGTAGTCAGATTAAGCAGTCCTCTCAATTTTCCTTTTGATTGTTTTTATATGTTTTTAAAGAAATTATTTGTTAACCAAAAGCTGAATATTTTAGTTTATGTTCCCTTATATTTCCTATAATTATAAAAAAAGTTTTGCTTGCCATATTTGTTTTAAAATTTTTCTAGATTTTATTTTAAATTTATCCAATGAACTTAATCTATTTTTCTATTTATGTAACAAATTACTTCAATACCATCAATAGCTTATCCTCTCTTGACCAATTTTTATACCACATCATTAATTTGACTTCCCATATGGCCAGTTTCTGAGAGCACTATTCCATTTTATAATGAAGGCATAAAAATAATTTAACAAAAATGTGTCTTATAGCACTTATTGCTATTTTGATTTTTTTAAATAAGTAATGACATTTCTTTTCATCTCTGTATTACAGAAAAAAATTTAAGTATCTCTCATATACAATAAAACTATGGCTTTTAACATCTGTCACTAGTCAGTCCTGAATTTTCTACATTTAGTTTATCTCCTCCAACTTGTACTTTTCCTTCTTTTGAAAAGAAAGCTGCATTTTCATTATTAATTCAATGCTGCATATTATTGGTACATTCATACTTCAACTAAGCTATTCTCTCAGGATTTAAAATTTTCCACTAGACCTGAAGTGATATACTTTTATTCTCCATATTGTCTATATATGTTAACATGAACCCTTTTACTGACTGATTGTGCCAGGGTCTCATCTATTTTAACATCTTTTTGAAAAATCCATCCTTTGCATTTTGTGTTAGCAAATTTCCCATTCTCTTATTTTATATTTTATTACTATATGCCCCTTTTTTATATGCTTTCCCTCTTCCTACTTTCTTCAGAATTTCTCTGCTATTCATTTTCTAAATGTGTGTGTTGAACCCTCTTGCATATTGAAGTGATTTATTTACTGATGCGGTGCATATATTTATAATTAGAAACTTTTATTTAAGTTATTATTGTATTCCACAAGTTTTTATATGTACTGTGTTCACTGATTCAATTATAAATACTGTATGATATTTATTTTACTTTCTTCAATAACTCATTGATTATTTAGAAGTCTATTTGTCAATTTTCAGCTAGATGGGAGAGTAGGGACTATTTTTTATAGTTAGTGCCTAATTTTACTGACTGTAGTTCATGGAATTTTGTGCTTCTTATTTGCACTCTTGTATGGTGACAATTTATATTTATCAAGTATTTACATGTATTAGGCATTATTTTCAACCACGATTTACATGTTTCAACTTGCTACACTCACAAAAACCTTAGGAAGTTTATTACCAATAGCTTAAAACAAGAGATTTTAAGCATAACAAGGTAAAATAATTTAATCAAGTAATACAACTACTAAGTGGTTGTACTAAAATTCAGATTTACTCAGTCTCTGCAGTCTGTCTACACCCTCCACAATAGACTGCTGCTGCTTTAGATTTTATAATTCTATCCTCCACAAATCCTTCATATTTTCCTCTTCTTCCTCTCTGTGTATTCTATAATAGGCCACTTCTTTAAACTGATTTTCAAATTCATTAATTATCTCATTATCTTGTTATTCATCTGATCTATTGATAGTTTTATTCCTAGAAATTCAATTTTAGTTCTTTTTTCATAACTGCTTTGGGGTTTTGCCTTTTTTTCACTTGTATCTTTTAAAATTTTAATTTAATCTTTTAATGTCTCAAATTATTCTATATTTTTGTACTTGATTATTTGCTGATTCTACCTTAAGCTAATTCATTTTCTGCTACTATTTGCTATTTTTCACTGTAAGCTGTGAAATCACCCTTACAGGAAACCACTCCTAAAAGATGGAGCTTATATATTTTATCATTGTCCAACTTTTGCATTTTTTTCTAAGTTTGGGATTCTTGCAAGGGTAGTGTCAATCCAGATCCTAATGTAGTACCTGGTAGAGATAGGGTTTTTCCAATTCAGAGTTCTGAACAAGCAGTTTTCTTTCTGCTCCCCAGGGTTTGTGGAGACTGGCATTCTAGCACTATGTTTATTAGCCAAGCAGACTACTGCCTCAATGATTTGCTCAGGAAACTTGCTTCATTTTGATTTTTGGTGGCAGAACTGAAAATTGAACTGCAGAGCTTCATATTGAGCAACGTCTGCAGTCTTTTTGTTTTTTTATTTCTCTTTTGAAATAGGGATAGTTTGTCTTCAAACATGGGATCCTCCTGCTTTAGCTTTCCAGAGTGCTGGGATTACAGATATGCATCACCACACCAGGTTAATTTTGAGCTTTTTTTTACATTTTTATTGTACTTTTTCCAGTGTTCGCCCATTTAAAGAGTACGGTTTAATTGTTTTTAATATATTCGCAGCTCACCTACCAGCACAATAAATTTTGGAACATTTTTAATATCCCCAAAAGAATCTTTGTTGCCCCTGCCCATCACTCTCCTATCATCCAGTCCCCCTTTCTCCAATCCCCAGCCGCAGGCAATCACTAACAGATCTTCTGGCTCTAATTTCATATAAATGGCCTCAGGCAGTATGTCATTATTTGTGATTTGTTTCTTTCCCTTATTATGATGCTTTCAACTTTCAACAATATTGAGGCATCTATCACAACTTAATTTCTTTTTATTGCCAAATGATATTCTTTTGTATGGATGTGCCACATTTTATTTACCAATTGATAGACATCTGAGTTATTTTTAGCCATTCTAATAATGGCCACATGAACAAGTTGCAGAAGTGTATTTTCATTTCTTTCAGTAATACAACTAAGAGTGGAACTGATGGAATATATGATAATTGCTTGAAAAATATTCTGCTATGTTCCAGTGGCTACAATATCTTACATTCCTATCAGCAATGTATGAGGATTGTAAGTTCTCCACGTCTTCACTAGCACTTATTCCTACCTGTATTTTTCTTAAGTATATCCCAGTGAGTATAAAGTACTACCTAATTATGGTTTTGATTTGCATTTTTCTAGTACCTAATGGTATTGAACATCTTTTCACATTCTTATTGAACATTTGTCTATATTTATAGAATTGTCTATTCAGATCATTTGTTCATTTAAATTACTTTTTAAAAGTATTACATTGTAGTAGTCCTTTATCTATTTTAGCTACAAATTCCTTATGATTTCAAATATTTTCTCCTAGTCTGTGGATTATATTTCCATTTTTGGATATTACCCTTTGGTCCAATTATCTATCTTTTTCTTTATTGCTTATGCTTTTTTTGTGATATACCTAAGATATTTTGGTCCATTTCAAAGTTACAAAAATTTACACATATTTTGCTAAGGTCTTTGTAGTTTTAGTGCTCACATTTAAGTCTTTGATCCATCTTTACTTAATATTTTATGTGATATGATCACAGTGGTAATTTTTATAGTGGTTACCACCTGGAAAGGTCTTCTCTAAGCATGAAAGATCTGACAAGAAAATGACATGATTTGG